>CAJHQP010001383.1:0-117983 GCA_905132765.1 Moricandia arvensis | reverse complement strand
ATCTATCGAGTCAAGCTTGACGGGGAGTGTTAAACCTGAAGTGATAATCAATCACTAAAGGTTATGAGCAAAGAAAGGACCAAACCTTTGTGGAAGTTCTGTCAAGAACTAAGGAGGGTCCAGAAGGCAATGCTGAGCTAGAAAGAGGTCCAGGAAGGGTTTATAATAAAGGAAGAAGACTTGGGTGAAGTTTGGAGTCATTTGGTGGATGTGCAAAGTTAGGGCGGTCCATACTCTACGGCCGTACGGATTTTACGGCCGTACGGCTTGTACGGACCAGGGCGACCCGAAAACTTTATATTCGACCAAATGGGGATGTTTTGGGTTTGTTTAAAAATAGGGAAAAAAGTGTACGGACCAAACCCTAATCCGTACACTCCCATGGTGAAGCTTGGTGCACAAGGCAAGATGAACCCTAGAAAGAAGAAAGAAAGAAGAAAAGAAGAAGAAGGTATCTGGATGGCATCTTTAGGGGATCAGGCGAGATACTGCTTACCGTTTGTGGATAAGTCAGAGCCTTATCCAAGGCTGGATAAAGCAAGCTGAATGTGGACTGGTCTCTGGAAAGATACATCAGGTGTGTTGGTGCATTCTCAGCCATACTCTCCTTCCTTTAGCCAGCAAGTGACAGCCTGGTCTAAGCGTGTGAGCATTCCTGTCCAAGGAATTCAAATTAGGCGCCTATTGTTTCGTTGACTTCACATGCTTGTTGATTCTGATTGTAAACCCTATGTATCCTCTCTTCTCTATTTAAAGAGAGCATTGTCGAGTGTAAATGATAAGCAGAATAGGGGGTTCTCCCCTTTCCCTTCACAAATCTCTCTAATCTCTCTTTAGTATCCCTAATCTCTATACTCTCTCGTTTACTCTCTCTCTCATCAGCTCACTCTCATTTCGACCATATCAAGCTCTCATCTTCCACATTGGGGTTCCTCTCACTTACACAACCATAGCTCTGTAAAACTTTCAGTCTGGACAGGCTGGCCTAAAGCATCTAGTCAAGATGCCAAAGGAATCAAGCGTGTAGAGCTTCCTGACCAAGTATTTTGAACTAGGCGCGCCTAAGACCCTTGACTCCACATGCTTATGTTGAAACCTTATCTTGTATCCGTTAAGCACAGCCACAACCTTCCCTATATATTTGTAACTCCTCTCATTAATCAATCAGGCAATATATTCGAGTCTCTCTCATTTCTCTCTCGTTGTTCTTCATGTTCTTCATCTCGAAATGGTTTCTTAACCAAGTCTCAATCTTTCAGTCTCTAAATCTCTTCTAGTCTCTCTTAAACTCTATTCTATCCATTTTTACTCAGTTTCTATTCAGTATTTAATGGTATCAGAGCCAGGTTCTCGTGAATCTAGGTTTTGATTTCATCTCTCGCGAAGAACACCCAAGAACACCTTTTTCATTCCGCAAAGCTTCAAGATGGAGAGTACCAAAACAACTGTGATTCCAGTGATACTTAAGGGAGGAAACTGTCTCTTATGGTCTCGTGTGGTAAAGACAGCAGTGGGGAGTAAGGGCTTGTGGAACCACATCCTCGAGGGTGAGGCTCCAAAGCTCATTACTCATGAAGGCGACAAGGAGATTGTCGTGTGTGATGAAGTGAAGTGGATCCAAGACGACAACCTGGTGATGTCTATCCTCCAAAGCTCTCTAGATCCATCAATCCTAGAGGCTTACAGCTACTGTGAGAAGGCAAAGGACCTGTGGGACACTATTCAGAAGGTGTATGGTAACATCTCAAACCTTACTCGAGTTTTTGAGATCAAGCGAGCCATCAACAGTCTAGAACAAGAAGATATGGAGTTCACAAAGCACCTTGGAAAGTTTAGAGCTTTATGGTCTGAACTCGAGATGTTGAGGCCAAGCACAACAGATCCAGCTGAGCTTAATGAGAGAAGGGAGCAAGATAAAGTATTTGGCTTGCTCCTTACTCTTAACTCCAACTACAATGATCTAGTGAAACACATCTTGCGAGCCGAGAAGTTACCCACCTTGGAGGAAGTCTGCACACATATTCAAAAGGAGCAAGGATCGTTGGGTCTATTTGGAGGAAAGGGGGAGCTTACCTTAGCTAACCAAGCTGAGGTACCTCAAGCCAACAAGGTGAACCGCTTTGAAGAAAGGAGGTTCAATGGCAACTGTGACCATTGTAAGAGACAAGGTCACAAGAAGCATCAGTGTTGGATCCTCTATCCTCACCTAAAGCCAACCGAGTTCATGAAGGACAGGGATGGAAGAGAGAATGTGAGCTATAAAGGGAGTTATCAGCAAGGAGGGGGTGGAGCCGGGCCATCCAATCGGGCACAAGAGGCTGAAGGTGGTGAGAACAAAGCCTTGGTGACTTACACGGCTCAAACCAACCGTTCAAATGAGCATGAGTTCATTCGCCGATCAGAAATGGATGCCCTCATCAAGATGCTCAAGGACAATGGTAACACTTTTGGTAACCTCAGGGGGTATTCTTTTGGTGCATCTAAGATTGCTAGTACTCATGATCAAACTGATGCTTATACTCATCCTAGGATTGCTGGTTTATCTCATAGTGCTTGTAACATGTCTAAACCTTTGATAGTTGATTCAGGTGAATCTCATCATATGATTAGTGACACTAGTCTGATTAGAGATATTGAACCTGCGCATGGACATGTTATAATAGCTAATGGTAATAGAATTCCAATAAGGGGTATAGGCAAGCTTAAACTGTTTGATAAAGAATCTAGATGCTTCTACATGCCTGAGTTTACTTCAAATTTGTTATCAGCTAAGAAATGTACTAATGACTTTCAATGCAATGTGATCTTTAGTCCTAATGATGTGAAGTTTCAGGATATTGAGAGCAGTCGTTTGATTGGGAAAGGAGTTACAAAAGGAGACCTCTACTTGCTTGAGGAGGTTACTTCTTTACTTGATCATAGTTGTTTCTTTACTTCTGTTTCTGCTTCCGGTTTGAATAAGAATGCTTTGTGGCATGCTAGACTAGGACATCCTCATGTTAGAGCTTTAAGCTTAATGGTTCCAGGTGTTATGTTTGAGAATAATGATTGTGAAGCTTGTATCTTAGGCAAGCATTGTAAAACTGTGTTTCAAAAGTCTTCTACTTTCTATGGTCACTGCTTTGATTTAATACACTTGGATGTTTGGACTGCACCATTCTTATCTAGGGAGAACCATAAGTATTTTGTCACATTCATAGATGAGACGTCTAAATACACTTGGATAACCTTGATTCCATCTAAGGATAGAGTGCTTGATGCATTTAGAAAATTTCAAGCATATGTGACTAACCATTTCAATGCTAAGCTGAAAATTTTTAGATCAGACAATGGTGGGGAGTACACTAGTCAAGCCTTCAAACAACATCTATCCAAGCATGGTATTCTTCACCAAACGAGCTGCCCTTACACACCACAACAGAATGGAGTTGCTGAAAGGAAGAACCGGCACCTTATGGAAGTTGCTAGGTCCATGATGTTCCAAGCTAATGTGCCAAAGAGGTTTTGGAGTGATGCGGTGACTACTGCTTGTTACCTGATCAACCGAACCCCAACTAAGGTTCTTGAAGATCAATCACCCTTTGAAGTATTGAACAAGCATAGACCAGCCTTAGATCATATCAGGGTCTTTGGTTGTCTCTGTTTTATTCATAAACCGGGGGAGCTAAGGAACAAGTTGGAAGCCAAGAGCCAAAGGGGATGTTTATTGGTTACTCACCAACTCAGAAAGGGTACAAGTGTCATGATCCGGCAACCAGAAGGGTAGTGGTGTCTAGAGATGTGAAGTTCGTGGAAGAAAGAGGGTTCTATGAGGAGAAGAACCAAGCATAGCTTAAGGATTTGGCTTCTGATAAGGCAGCCAACTTAAGGATAATATTGGAGAATCTTGGGATTAACTTATCTCAAGATCCGAGAAGTGGAGGAGGACAACAAAAAGGAGGTCTTCCCACGGCTAATGGACAGGACCCTCACCTTGACTGATGTGATCATGGACCGGATCAATAAGGAGAACAAGGAGAGCTTAGTTGAGTCACATGATGCCACAATGCACCAGCAGCCTAGTGATGATGCTCTAACCATTCCAGAAGGTCCCATGACTCGTTCCAGATTCAAGAAACTTAAGGAGACTTTTGTAGGATTACTCACTTCACATCCACAACAAGACGAAAGTCTTGGACAAGGTTTGATCCGAGATGTCTTGAACACCATTCAAGCCATCTCTACATCAAGCTGAGTTAGTGTCTAGGCAAGACATTTGGTGTGTGCTCTTTTCCTTGCTTTTGGTTTTGTCCCACGAGGTTTTCTGGAGGAAGGTTTTTAACGAGGCCACGACTTGTCTTACAAATCACTTAGGCTCTATCTTGGCCCAAGACTAGCAGAAGTAATTCTATTTTAAGCTTATGTTATGTTTAAACTATAGTTTCCATTTTAATTATTTCGAAACCCTTGAGAGCATGTTCTCTGGTTTCTTTTATTTAAGGGTTTCCCCTAACCCTATTGTACTCAAGCAATCAATAATCATCGAGTTCTTTTCTCTCTTGACAGCTCTCTGTGTAGAAAGTGTGTCGAGTGTCTCTGGTGTGTTGTATCCGAAGCTTTAAGGGTGATTACTTGGTGTGTCATATCCGAGCTAATCATCTAGGAGTATCAAGAGTCTTCTCATCCCTCTTGTGTCACCATTCAATCCACAAACCTTTAAGAACTTGAGTCCCTGATTCGTTCTTGCAAGGATCTATCCTCCCAATCAACCAAAGAGCATCCTAGGGGCGCATCAAGTGGTATCAGAGCAACTTTGGTTAGGGAAGTTTTCGTTTACTCTTTACATCATTTGTTTCAACTGCAGAAACTTATTAATCAACTTTAACAAGAAGAAGATCTAAGATGTTTAGGCTTCTCGAAATTCATAAAGTGTTAGACAAGGTTTTAGACGAATTTCCTTTTTGGTTTCGGCGGAAACCCTAGACCTAGCCGCATAGCCTTTTTTCTTTTACCTTGCCGAGCAAGTATAACTTTTTGGTTGAGTTTTTTTCCTTTTTGCTTCTCGTGTTTACCTAAAAACTTTTTACTGCTTATCTTGTTTTCCTTTCTGCAGGAAGCGATGTGGACCGAGTCTGAAGAAGAAGCTGAGCTAGTCCGGAAGAACAAGATGCTCATGGAAGCCCTGACTGCCCAACTGAATCAGTCTATGGTAGCAACCATGACCGAGATGATGAGGACCAGTCTTAATGAAATCCGCAGAGAGTTCAGAGATGAAGTAAGGAGAGCTACTGGTGAAGGTCCTAACCGAAAGACTAGGAGAGAAGAGAGACCTCATGCAACTCGACAAGAGCATACTAGTTCTAAGGAGACTTACAACTACTATGAGCATATCAATTCTTCCTCGAGACAAAGCCAAAGAATACATACGCGTGGACAAGAAGGAAGGACAAACCAGAGAGATGAGCTTGCTGGTTTGAAGATCAAGATACCCCCTTCCATGGTAAAGCTGATCCGGATGCCTATCTTGAATGGGAGAAGAAGATTGAGCTGGTCTTTCAGTGTAAGCAGTACACCAACCACAAGAAGATCCAAATTACTGCTACTGAATTCTATGACTATGCTCTGAGCTGGTGGGATCAGTACATCACTAACCGTAGGAGGAATGGTGAGGAACCAATTGAGATATGGACATAGATGAAGTCTATAATGCACAAGAGGTTTGTTCCAAGTCACTACCACAGAGACTTGCATCACCAGCTCAAGAAGCTTACTCAAGGTTCCTATGTGGTATTAACAGGAGATGGAGTTGCTCATGCTAAGGGCTAGCATATCCGAAGATAGAGAAGCAACCATGTCAAGGTTCCTATGTGGTCTAAATCGAGAGATACAAGACAATGTTGAGATGCAACATTATGTGGAGCTAGAAGAGATGTTACACAAGGCTATTCTTCTGGAACAACATCTCAAGAGGAAGGGACATTAACGAGCCAACTATGGATCCAACCGGTTACACAACACCAAGGAAGAGAAGCCAACCTATCCTAAGGAGTCTAAGCCATATCAGAAAGAAAACAAGACCTAACCGAGGGAAGAAACCAAACCAAGCAGTGCTCTTGACAAGGGCAAGGGCAAGGCTGAGGCTTCTAGTTCCAGAGCTCGTGATGTCAAGTGTTTCAAGTGCCAAGGACGAGGTCACTATGCCAATGAATGTACCAACAAGAGAGTCATGATCCTACTGGAAGATGGTGAGTATGCCTCAGAAGATGACAACACCGAGTCTGACCAAGAAGAAACTGAAGAAGAGCATGAAGAAGGACCAGTCCAAGGGAAGCTTTTAGTAGCAAGAAGACTTCTAAGCTTGCAAACCAAGACTGAGGAGCTAGAGCAACGTGAGAACCTGTTCTATACCCGGTGCTTAGTCCAAGGAAAATTTTGCAGCCTTATAGTTGATGGAGGCAGTTGTGTGAATGCTGCTAGTGAGACAATGGTCAAGAAGTTGGGTTTGAAGGTTCAGAAGCACTCAAAACCTTACCGGCTATAATGGTTGAATGAAGAAGCCACCATGAATGTCTCAAATCAAGTCCTCATTCCTTTAGCCATAGGAAGATATGAAGATGAAGTCTTGTGTGATGTCTTACCTATGGAAGTTGGTCACATACTTCTTGGGAGACCTTGGCAATCTGATCGCCGAGTCATCCATGATGGTTTCACCAACAAGTATTCCTTTGAGTTCAAGGGTCGCAAGACTGTCCTGGTTCCCTTGACACCTAAAGAAGTTCAGCATGATCAGATTCAACTCCAAAAGAAGAAGGAGATTGATCTCAAACTGGCTGGAACTAAGCAGCCAAACTTCTATGCAAACATGAGTGATATCAAAAGAACTCTCTACTCTAAACAATCAGCTATCTTACTTGTGTTTACAGAAACTCTTTTGAACTTAACAGATTCTACACCGGTGTATCCGAGTGAAATGGTTTCTCTTTTGCAGGAGTTTCAAGATGTATTTCCAGAGGACCATCCCATTGGTTTTCCTCCTTTGCGTGGGATTGAGCACCAGATACACTTTGTTCCAGGATCTACACTTCCAAACCGACCAGCATACAGAACCAACCCGGTGAAGACCAAGGAGTTACAAAGAAAAGTAGAGGAACTCATGGAGAAGGGCTATATCCGAGAGAGTTTGAGCCCATGTTCTGTACCAGTGCTCCTAGTGCCTAAGAAGGATGGTTCTTGGTGTATGTGTGTTGATTGTAGATCAATCAACAACATCACAGTGAAGTATCGCCACCCTATAACTAGATTAGATGATATGCTTGATGAATTGCATGGTTCTTGCATGTTTTCTAAGATACATTTGAAAAGTGGTTATCATCAGATTAGGATGAAAGAAGGAGATGAGTGGAAAACTCCATTTAAAACTAAACATGGATTAAATGAGTGGTTAGTTATGCCATTTGGATTGTCAAATGCACCTAGTACATGCATGAGATTAATGAATCATGTTCTTAGATCATTCATATGCATTTCTGTTGTTGTATACTTTGAAGACATCTTAGTATATAGCAAGACTTTAGAAGAACATATAGAACATCTTAGGGCTGTCCTGAATGTTTTGAGGAATGAGAAACTCTTTGCCAACTTGAAGAAGTGCACTTTTTGCACGGATAACTTGGTTTTCCTAGGCTTTGTTGTGAGTGCAGATGGAGTTAAGGTGGACGAAGAAGATCAAAGCCATCAAGGACTGGCCGAGTCCATACTCAGTGGGAGAAGTGAGAAGTTTCCATGGGCTTGCCGGGTTCTATAGGCGTTTTGTGAGAGACTTTAGCACCATTGCAACTCCCTTAACTGAAGTGATAAAGAAGGATGTCGGATTCAAGTGGGGAAAAGCACAAGATAAGGCTTTCCAATGCCTAAAAGAGAAGCTTACTCAATCACATCTTCTTATGCTTCCTGACTTTACCAAAACTTTTGAAATAGAATGTGATGCTTCAGGAATTGGAATTGGTGCTGTGTTGATGTAGGATAGGAAAACCATTGCCTACTTTAGTGAGAAGCTTGGAGGAGCCACTCTGAACTATGTAACCTATGACAAAGAACTCTATGCCTTGGTGAGGGCCTTGCAAACATGGCAACATTACTTGTGGCCCAAGGAGTTTGTCATCCACACTGTTCATGAGTCCCTAAAGTATCTAAAAGGTCAGAGTAAGCTTAGTAAGAGACAAACAAGATGGGTTGAGTTCATTGAGACCTTCCCATACGTGATCAAGTATAAACATGGTAAGGAGAACATAGTTGCTGATGCACTATCTCGGAGGTATGTTCTCTTGACCATTCTAGATGCTAAGTTACTTGGGTTTGAGCAGATTAAAGATATGTATGATACTGACCTTGATTTCAAGGAAGCTTATGCATCTTGTGAGAAGTTTGCTGCAGGACACTACTTTAGACAAGAAGGGTTCTTGTTTTATGATAATTGATTGTGTGTGCCTAATAGTTCTTTGCAAGATCTCTTTGTTAGAGAATCCCATGGGGGCAGTCTAATGGGACACTTTGGGATTGCCAAGACCCTTAAAGTTTTGCAGGATCACTTCTATTGGCCGCCCATGAAGAGAGATGTGGAGAGAATCTGTGGGAGGTGTGCTACTTGCAAGCATGCTTAGTCCCAAGTCCAATCCCAGGGTTTGTACACTCCTTTACCAATCCCACACCATCCTTGGAATGACATTTCCATGGACTTATTGTTGGATTGCCTAGGACTAGAACCGAAAAGGACTCCATCTTTGTTGTTGTTGATAGGTTCTCTAAGATGGCACATTTCATAGCATGTCATAAGACTGATGATGCATTGCATATTGCTAACTTGTTCTTTAAAGAGGTTGTTCGTTTACATGGCATTCCTAGGACTATAGTTTCTGATAGGGATACTAAGGTTCTTAGTTACTTTTGGAATACTCTTTTGTCTAAGCTAGGCACTAAGTTGTTGTTTTCTAATACATGTCATCCACAAACTGATGGACAAACTGAGGTAGTTAATAGAACTCTAGGAACACTCCTGCGTGCATTCATCAAAAAGAACTTGAAAACTTGGGAAGACTACTTACCACACAGTGAATTTGCATACAATCATGCCATGCATTCTGCTTCTAAGTATTCTCCATTTGAAATTGTTTATGGGTTCAATCCCACCTCTCCTTTGGATCTAATGCCTTTACCTGAGTGTGAAAGGGTTAGTTTGGACGGTAAGAAGAAAGCTGAGATGTTCCAATAAAATCCATGAGAAGGCCAGACAAAACATTGAGCAAAAAACCAAGCTCTGTGAGAAGCAAGCCAACAAGGGAAGGCGTGTGAGGGTATTTTAGTCGGTGACCAAGTTTGGCTTCTCCTGAGGAAGGATAGGTTTGCCAACGAGAGGAAGTCCAAGCTGATGCCAAGGGTTGATGGACCCTTCGAGATCATCCACAAGATCATTGACAATGCCTATAAACTTGATCTCCAAGTTAAGTATGATGTATCAAATAGCTTCAATGTCACTGACTTGGCTCCTTTTGCTGTTGATGAACCAGATTTGAGGACAAATCCTTTTCAAGAGGGAGGGGATGATGTGATCATGGACCGGATCAATAAGGAGAACAAGGAGAGCTTAGTTGAGTCACATGATGCCACAATGCACCAGCTGCCTGGTGATGATGCTCTAACCATTCCAGAAGGTCCCATGACTCGTTCCAGAGTCAAGAAACTTAAGGAGACTGTTCTAGGATTACTCACTTCACATCCACAACAAGAAGAAAGCCTTGAACAAGGTTTGATCCGAGATGTCTTTTACACCATTCAAGCCATCTCTACATCAAGTTGAGTTAGTGTCTAGGCAAGACATTTGGTGTGTGCTCTTTTCCTTGCTTTTGATTTTGTCCCACAAGATTTTCCGGAGGAAGGTTTTTAAAGAGGCCACTACTTGTCTTACAAATCACTTAGGCTCTATCTCGCCCAAGACTAGCAGAAGTATTTACATTTTAAGCTTATGTTATGTTTAAACTATAGTTTCCATTTTAATTATTTTCGAAACCCTAGAGAGCATGTTCACTGGTTTCTTTTATTTAAGGGTTTTCCCTAACCCTATTGTACTCAAGCAATCAATAATCATCGAGTTCTTTTCTCTCTTGACAGCTCTCTCTCTAGAAAGTGTGTCGAGTGTCTCTGGTGTGTTGTATCCGGAGCTTTAAGGGTGATTACTTGGTGTGTCATATCCGAGCTAATCATCTAGGAGTATCAAGAGTCTTCTCATCCCTCTTGTGTCACCATTCAATCCACAAACCATGAAGAACTTGAGTCCCTGATTCGTTCTTGCAAGGATCAATCCTCTCAATCAACCAAAGAGCATCCTAAGGGCGCATCATTGACCATGAGGGAGGAAATGAACCTGGGCATGAAGAGCAGTATTGTTGAAACGAAGAAGGGAATAACCAGAAGAAGAAGGTGGTTCATGATCCAAGTATAGACAAGAATATTAGATGATTCAAATACTTGGATATGAAGCTGGTCCGTACAGACTTGTCTCTCAACCTACCAAGACTCAATACAAATTACTTTGGAGGGAAATGGAAGTTTAAATTGACCTATGGTTTCCTCAGAAAAAAGAGAGACGTTGGGAGATATTCTGGATCAAGAAAAATGATTAAAATAAGAAGTCACATGTTCTGCTTAAGAAGAAAGCAGTTTGGACCTGTCACTTTTGCTCATCAGACTATGCCACCCTCTCTCTCCTGTCTCCTTCTCTTCTGCTAGACGAGACAGAGCTTGTATTTACCCTCTTGGCCTCTTCTATTTACCACAAAAGTATTTGTTTATGTCTTCCTAGATTTAGATTAATTTATTGTGCTCACTGCCTATTTAAAAGGCAGTTCATGTAACTAATTTGTTTAAGAAGAGGGAATAGCTCTTTCTTCATATACTTTGTCACTAAACTCTCTCATTCTCTCAGTCTCTCCATTCTCTCTGGTTACTCACGAGCTCAGTCTCTCCAATACTCTCCATACTCTCCAAACTCTTATTCTCAGTTACTTACACTCTCAGCAATCTTGCTTATTCTCTTTGATACTCATACAAACTCTAATTCTCTCTGGTCCATTCTAAATCAGATACTTAATCTTACTTTTCCTCTTCATTTTATCTCCATTCTCACATGGTATCAGACCTTCCAAGCTCCTGAAACCTTCATAGCTTCCGCAAATCATCATCTTCTCAAAACTGTCTCCAAAACAGTTTCTGCTACATCTCTTTATCCACTGGTCCAAAGGTCTTCCAAGAAGGAAGAATGTCGCCAGAACTCAAGATAGGACAGTATACAAGTCTCTGGAACTCAAGAAAGGTTCTGGTCAGTCCAGCAAGCTTCATCAAAGGTTCAGTTTCAAGTTCTGTTTCTTGCAAAATCAGTTGGTACATTCTATTGTCCACTGGTCCAAACTCTCTAAGATGGAGAGCTCAACGGAAATGGAGACTTCAGTAGATTCAAGGAGTCCAAAGAAGAAGCCAAACCACCACATCTGGTCCAAAATGCTGAAGATAATCCATGGAAGGAACCATTCTTGGAGAATGGTCACTAAAGAAGCATTAAAGCTAAGTTGTTCTAATCATTTTCTGGCCAGCGATGCTGAAGCTCTGTTTCTGACCAACAAAACCCACGACCAGCAAGAGGACAGGAGGGGTTTGAAGTGTCTCCTTGAGAAAAAGGAGAGAATCAAGAAGAGGAGGTGTTGGACAGTCAATCCACACCACAAGCCATTCAAATTCAAGTGATTCACAGCCATGGAGGTTCAAGGTAAGATCTTTTGAGATATAAGACGAAAATGTAACCAGAAGAGACTACGAAAAGATTTGGAAAGGATCAGACTTGATTTAGACTTAATAAGAAGAGAGATTATGAAAGACTATGAAGAACATTATGAGTCACGAAAACTTAGAGAGAACTGTATGCTTTATTCATCCTCAAGGGGTTGCAATATATAGAGAGAGCTACAAGGGTTTGCAGAAAGTAAAGCAAGGAAAGGAGTGGCTCAGATTCGACCAGGAGCGCGCTTATTTGAAAAGGAGGCTTTATGGCCAAGTAAATGGCATCAGCATCTTTGACAAGATGCTGATCCTTTCCAGCCTTGTGCCAGCCTGTCCACGCGGAGAGCTTCTTCCTTTCCAACGGTTGGATAAGGTTACCAAGCCAAAGAATCACCTTGAGTCACTTTGGTTTTACACGGATGGTAAAAACTGGTCGAGTGCTTTTGGTCGACCTTGTACGGCCTGTACGGCCTGTACGGCCTTGTACGGCCTTGTACGGACTGTACGGCCTTGTACGGACAAGGTCGACCCAAACCCTTCTCCTCTCTTCTTTCTAATCAACCCCAAGATAAATACCACAACTTAACACTCACCCTCAAGCTTGACCATATGGAACAAGTCAAGCTTGGAAGGCTATGAGATCTCCCTCATTAAAAACCTCACCAAAGAGAAAACCCTTTTTGGGATAAAACCCTTTGATGAGGGAAAAAGAGTAGAGACCCCATAGGAGGGGATTAGCTAAGTTGGGTTAGATCAATGAGCCCCAACCTCACATGGGTGGACTCCATTGTCTTTTGTCTAGCTGCCTTTGTAAACACATCCGCCAATTGATCCTCACTCCTTGTGTAGCATGGCAAGATTACTCCTAATCCAATCATTTGCCTCACCTTGTGGCAATCAACCTCAATATGCTTGGTTCTTTCATGGAAGACTGAGTTGGAAGCTATATGGATCGCGGCTTGGTTATCACAATGCATAGTCATTGGTGTAGAATGACCAACCTCCACATGCTTCAAGATGCCTTTGATCCACACCAGCTCGTTTGTAAGCTTCAGCATTGCCCTATACTCAGCTTCAACACTGGAACAAGAGACCACCTTCTGCTTCTTGCTCTTCCAGGTAACTAGGTTCCCACCTATGAAGGTGCAATAACCAGTGGTTGACTTCCTGTCCATCCTATCTTCTGCCCAATCTGCATCACAATGGCCCACCACTTCTGTGCTCTTATTGCATCCCATCCATACTCCAAGGTTTGGTGATCCGTTTAGATACATCAGGATCCTCTCAACCATGTGCCAATGATGTTCCTTTGGAACTTACATGTGTTGGCTCACCTGATTCACAGCAAAACATATATCAGGTCCGGTTATCCTCAATCGCCCCTCACGAGGAACCTTGTACCCATCTTCTAGTGGCATCTTGGCTGTCTTCCCTCCATGTTTCCCTGCATCTTTCAAGAGATCAAGTGTAACCTTTCTTTCGGACAGAAACAAACCTTCCTTGGATCTACATATCTCAATACCAAGGAAGTATTTCATCTCTCCCAGTTCTTTAATTTCAAACACAGATTTAAGGAAGTCTTTAGTGGATTGAATACCTGCCTTGTCACTTCCTGTGATGATGATATCATCAACATACACAAGAAGGACAACTATACCTGCTGTGGTCGGGAGAGTGAATAAGATAGATCCAGTTCAGATTTCTTGAACCCTTTGCCATTGAGAGTAGTGCTCAACTTGTTGTACCAGGCTCTAGGAGATTGTTTGAGCCCATAGATTGCCTTCTTGAGCCGAGGCACATTTCCCTTCTTCACTAAGTATTCCAGACCTGGTGGATGGTGCATATAGACTTCATCTTCAAGTTCTCCTTGAAGAAAGCCATTCTTCACATCCATTTGCCATAGACCCCACTCAAGGTTAACCACAAGAGACAAAATGATTCTAATAGTGTGAAGATTTGCAACTAGTGCAAAGGTATCCATATAATCTTCTCCATAGGTTTGAGTGAAGCCTCTTGCAACCAGCCTGGTTTTCTTTCTATCAATCTTTCCATTCGCCAAGTATTTGATGGTAAAGATCCATCTACTGGTTACTGCAAGGAAAAGAGCACACACCAAATGTCTTGCCACTAACTCAGCTTGATGTAGAGATGTCTTGAATGGTGTTCAATACATCTCGGATCAAACCTTGTCCAAGACTTTCTTCTTGTTGTGGATGTGAAGTGAGTAATCCTACAACAGTCTCCTTAAGTTTCTTGACTCTGGAACGAGTCATGGGACCTTCTGGAATGGTCAGAGCATCATCACCAGGCTGCTGGTGCATTTTGGCATCATGTGACTCAGCTACACTCTCCTTGCTCTCCTTGGTGATCTGGTCCATGATCACATCACAAAGCATTCTTATTTAAAGCAGAAGAAACAGTAGTAAAGGAACAACTAAAATCAGAAACAGGATCAAGCTCTTCAACCATATATAACTCGCCCTTGGTAACTCCTTTTCCAATCATCTTTTGGCTCTCAATATCCTCAAACTCAACCTCGTGAAATTCAAATCATTAGTGCACTTCTTAACAGATAACAAGTTTGAAGTGAATTCAGGCATATAGAAAGCTCTTGAGTTCTTACTAAACAATTTTAGATTTCCTATTCCTCTAATAGGAATCTTATCACCATTTGCAATCATGAGATGACCATTAGCTGGTTCAATGTCTTTGGATGATAGATGGTGATGGTTCTGATGGATATAAGTCGAAATGGTTGATGAACTTCAGTGAGGATCTGTGGATTGATCAACACTTGTGTAGATGTGTCTAAGATCAAGAGAATGAACTCTGTTTGAGATCAAAGACAAGTTTTGCAATCAGAGAATGAACTCTTTAGCAATCAGTGTTCAAAGATGAACAACGGATTCACAAGCTTTCTGGAAAGTTTTTGATAAAAAAGGTTAATGAATATTATTCTGGTCGTGCATCCCTTTATATAGGACTTAGAAGTTGTAGAAACGAAAAAACAAAGTGTAGAAATGAAAAGACAAAGTGTAGAAATTAAGAAATTTAGAAATTAGGAATGTGGACTTGACTTTGGACCAGAATAAGTGTACTTGTGGAATGACTCTTGGCATGCCACGACCAAGACTTCTTTTTGACTCCTTCTTGGTGTTCTTGCTGAGAATAGACTTGAAATGGACTGGAGAAAGGGCTGGTCGAATTTGGCTTGAAACAAACCCAATATGAATTTGTTATGAACTTCCCATGGGCTGCAATACTTCTTATTGGGCCACTTGATCCAAAACAGCTTCAGATGAGTTCTTGGACTTGAATTTCGTGTCTGGCCCATCAGCAAGTGATAATGGATCTTTAACTTGGTTTTGAACTTCTTTTGGGCTGAGAAAGGCAGATCAGAATCAGCAACAAGTTTGGGCCGAGCAGCCTCTCTTCCAGCTCCTAGATCAGTGTCACTCTCACTCAGCTCCTTTCCAGCTCCTGAATCTGTGTCACTCTCATCCAGCTCGTCCAGCGCTAAGTAACTCAACTCATCCAGCTGGTTCAGCTCATCCTTAGTAACTTCAGCTGGTTTCAGCTTAACTTAAGTCTCCTTAGTTGGTTTCAGCTTGTCCTCAGTGTCATCAGCTGGATTCAGCTCTTCCAAGGTTGCATAGCTGATCAGGGTTGCATCATCCCCTCCTCCTTTAAAAAGATTTGTCCTCAAATCTGTATTTCCTACATCAAAAGAAAAAAGGTAAGACACTAGACAAATGAACAAGAAGATAAGCATTAAAGCAACATCAAAGTAAGGTTTTGGACAGAAACTTCCTTGGAGTTTTGAAGCCATTTTCCTCAAGTACTTCCATCTCCAAATATCAGGCTGATAAGCATAGTTTCTGCTCTCGTTCCTTACATTCCTTCGAGTCTTAACTTGTTGAACCTGGACACTCAAAACAGGGACTAGATATCCAAAGCTATTAGTGCAATACATGCCCTTGTTCAGATCAAAATCCAAACTTTCTTTCCCTAGATCGTGCAGCAACCGTTTCAGACCTTGATGATGCATATCAAAGTAAGTGTTATAAACCAGAATGTTATCAAGGCATGCATTAACATAAAACAGCTTCAAAACGTGCCTAACTTGTTCAGATTCAGATTCAGAAAAGTTTAAGTTTAAGATCAGATTCGGAACCAGTTGGCAGTCTCACAAGTTTATCATGACTTTCAAAGAATGTGTTGTACACTAATATATCATCAAATCTCACAACAATATCATTCTGCAAGCATAATCCTAGGACAAACCAAGATTTTTCAGTTTCAGGACATAAACTAACAGCTTTCAAAACAGAATCAGAAACAAACTCGTGCCCTAAGTGATATCGGTTCCTGCAACATCTTAGGTTTGTTCAGGGCACAAGAAGATGCAAATAAATAATCAGAAACCAGTTCATGCCTAGAAAAATTCAGATCAAAGCCATTATCTGTAAAGCAAGCAAATGAATCACAAGATTTTCTGAAACAGAAATAAGGTTGTTGCAGAACAATCTCTAATGTCTTTTCAGGGTGAACAAGGCTTTTCTTGTGTTCCATAAACTGAGCAAAACTCAAAAAAAGACCAGGAAAGTGGTCAACAACACACTGAAAACATTCTTGATCAAAGAGTTTGTCAGGTTCAAGTTTTTTAAAAGAATGAATCATGTTATGAAAAACAGAGTTTGAAACACAAAAATCTTTCACATTTTCCAGACCAAATCGTTTCACATCACTCGAACTAACAATAACAAACAAATCAGGCACAGAACTGATGATACAAATTTCCTTACAGTGCTCTTGTGAGTCAGGGAACAAAGGCATAGAAGTTGTTTCTGGTTCAAAGCTGATCAGCTGCTCCAACACTTCACTTTGTACCAAAGTCGATTGTTCTGTTTCTGGGGAGTATTCTTCTGAAACATGAGACACTGAAGCAAGACTACTCGGATGAACCGGTTCAAGAAAAGTTAGTTCTTCACTGGTTTTATTGATAACAAGTTCAGATTGAGGAGAGAAAAGAGAACACTCAGGTTCTATCTCAGGTTCTTTACTCACCTTAGGTGGCTCTGTTTTCAGCTCTTGGATAGCTGGCTCATTCTTGCTACAACTCCTTGGACCATCAACCTTTGAGGAAGAACGTGAGGTTGGTATCCTCTGCTGATCTGTTTCAAAATCTTGAAGTACTTGTTGTGCAATTCTTTTGAAATCATCTTGAAACTGTTGGCTGTCCAAATAATCAAGTGCTGCTTGTTGTTTCTGAGACTTCTTTATGGGATCACGACCATAGAAAGATCTTGTCTCTTCTCTGGCATGTCTAGGACGTTCTCTGATCCTCCTAGTTAGTTCCTCTTGCCTCACTGGTCGTGCCTTTTCCTGCACAGAATCAGAATAGTTAAAAACGATTTATTCTTTTCTTATCAAATTCTGTCTTTTTTCCAGCAAACTCTTTGTGGAAGAACTAAATTGATCATGATGTGTACTCCTCCTGTTAAGCCTTTAAAGTGATCTCCTAGATTGTATCCTTTCTTGCTCATAACCAGAATCATCAATAGCATAAGAATCTATTTTTCTCAAAGATTTTTCCCTTCTCTCCAAGGCTGCTTTTGTTGCAGAGTTGAACTGGTTATAATCTAATTCCTTTTCAGGACGTCTCCTTCGGCCATTGCTTCCTCCAGACATGGCTTCCTGTTAAGAAACTCAACAAGAAAAAATAGCACAATAACAGATAGCTGAAGCCTTACTTCTCTCAGTGTTTCTCTCAAGTGTTTTCTATGAGTTTTCTCTGTGAATCCAGTAGCTCAGCAACAAACAAAGATCAAGCCTTAAGAGAACAAACCCCAATCTCAAAACAGAAGAAAGAGATAGACAGATTGCAAGATTTTTGTTTGCAAGAGGCTTTACCACCAGGGCTGGATTTCTCCTCAGCCAAGTTGGATTTCTCTTTAACTTTTTTTTTTTGATTTTCGTTTTATTTTCTTTTTGATAATCTGGTTGGCCCTCTTGCAGATACAACATATAGACAGAAAAGAGTGTTTGATAAAGAGAACAAAGATCAAATGATGAAAAACCCCAAAAACAGAAAGAATGTGAAAAGTCATAATCAAACCAGAGATCAAGAGCCTTCAAATCTGCTCTGATACCACTTGATGGACCCCTTAGGACGAGATCATTTGTCCCTGATTCTTTTGAAGGTTGATCTGATGGTTTGGATGATAGATGGTGATGGTTCTGATGGATATAAGTCGAAATGGTTGATGAACTTCAGTGAGGATCTGTGGATTGATCAACACTTGTGTAGATGTGTCTAAGATCAAGAGAATGAACTCTGTTTGAGATTAAAGACAAGTTTTGCAATCAGAGTATGAACTCTTTAGCAATCAGTGTTCAAAGATGAACAAATGATTCACAAGCTTTCTGGAAATTTTTTGATAAAAAAGGTGAATGAATATTATTCTGGTCGTGCATCCCTTTATATAGGACTTAGAAGTTGTAGAAACGAAAAAACAAAGTGTAGAAATGAAAAGACAAAGTGTAGAAATTAAGAAATTTAGAAACTAGGAATGTGGACTTGAGTTTGGACCAGAATAGGTGTATTTGTGGAATGACTCTTGGCATGCCACGACCAAGACTTCTTTTTGACTCCTTCTTGGTGTTCTTGCTGAGAATAGACTTGAAATGGACTGGAGAAAGGGCTGGTCGAATTTGGCTTGAAACAAACCCAATATGAATTTGTTATGAACTTCCCATGGGCTGCAATACTTCTTATTGGGCCACTTGATCCAAAACAGCTTCAGATGAGTTCTTGGACTTGAATTTCGTGTCTGGCCCATCAGCAAGTGATAATGGATATTTAACTTGGTTTTGAACATCTTTTGGGCTGAGAAAGGCAGATCAGAATCAGCAACAAGTTTGGGCCGAGCAGCCTCTCTTCCAGCTCCTAGATCAGTGTCACTCTCACTCAGCTCCTTTCCAGCTCCTGATTCTGTGTCACTCTCATCCAGCTCGTCCAGCGTTAAGTCACTCAACTCATCCAGCTGGTTCAGCTCATCCTTAGTAACTTCAGCTGGTTTCAGCTTAACTTCTGTCTCCTTAGTTGGATTCAGCTCGTCCAAGGTTGGATTCAGCTCGTCCAAGGTTGCATAGCTGATCAGGGTTGCATCAAATGCCCAAGATGTTGCTCATCCATCTCAAGTGGTCTGCTTTTTTACTAAGTATCCAGATGAGCATTGTTCTTTTATGGTCAGTCTGGACGAGAGCTATATACCAAGATCCTATGAGGAAGCTGTTAAAGACAAGGAATGGAAGGATTCAGTGGGTGCTGAGGCAAGTGCGATGATCAAGAATGACACATGCTATGAGAGTGAGTTGCCAAAAGGGAAGAAGGCTGTGACCAGTAGATGGATCTTTACCATCAAATACTTGGCGAATGGGAAGATTGATAGAAGGAAAACCAGGTTGGTTGCAAGAGGTTTTACTCAAACCTATGGAGAAGATTATGTGGATACCTTTGCACCAGTTGCAAAGCTTCACACTATTAGAATCATACTGTCTCTTGCCGTTAATCTTGAGTGGGGTCTATGGCAAATGAATGTGAAGAATGCCTTCCTCCATGGAGAACTTGAAGATGAGGTTTATATGTATCCTCCACCAGGTCTGGAACACTTAGTGAAGAAGGGAAATGTTCTTCGGCTCAAGAAGGCAATCAATGGTCTCAAGCAATCTCCAAGAGCCTGGTACAATAAGTTGAGCACAACTCTCAATGGTAAAGGCTTTAAGAAATCTGAACTGGACCATACCTTGTTCACTCTCTCGACCACATCAGGTATAGTTGTCCTTCTTGTGTATGTTGATGATATCATCATCACAGGAAGTGACAAGGCAGGTATTCAATCCACTAAAGACTTCCTTAAATCTGTGTTTGAAATTAAAGATTTGGGAGAGATGAAATACTTCCTTGGTATTGAGATATGTAGATCGAAGGAAGGTTTGTTTCTGTTCCAAAGAAAGTATACACTTGATCTTTTGAAAGATGCAGGGAAACATGGAGGGAAGACAGCCAAGATGCCACTAGAGGATGGGTACAAGGTTCCTCGTGAGGGGGGAGATTGAAGATAGCCGACCATTCAATGATCCTAAGCTTTATAGAAAGCTTGTTGGTAAGTTGATCTATCTTACCATTACCTGACCTGATATATGTTTTGCTGTGAATCAGGTGAGCCAACGCATGCAAGTCCCAAAGGAACATCATTGGCACATGGTTGAGAGGATCCTGATGTAACTAAATGGATCACCAAACCTTGGAGTATGGACTGGGTGCAATAAGAGCATAGAAGTGGTGGGCTATTGTGATGCGGACTGGGCAGGAAATAGGATGGACAGGAAGTCGACCACTGGATATTGCACCTTCATCGGTGGGAACCTAGTTACCTGGAAGAGCAAGAAGCAGAAGGTGGTCTCTTGTTCCAGTGCCGAAGCTGAGTATAGGGCAATTCTGAAGCTCACAAACGTGCTAGTGTTGATCAAAGGCATTCTGAAGCATGTGGAGATTGATCAGTCTATACCAATGACTATGCACTGTGATAACCAAGCCGCAATCCATATAGCCTTTAACTCAGTATTTGGCACGACCCTAGGATGCTTCTTTGGTTGCTGCGAGGATAGATCCTTGCAAGAACGAATCAGAGACTCAAGTTCTTCAAGGTTTGTGGGTTGAATGGTGACACAAGAGGGATGGATGATCTCTTGATACTCCTAGATGATTGGCTCGGATATAACACACCAAGTTAAACACCCTTAAGGCTCTGGATATGACACACCAGAAAGGTACTCGACAACTTCTAGAGAGAGAGAGCCGCCAAGAGAGAAATAAGACTTGATAATATTCGATTACTTGAGTACAAAAGGGTTTGTGGAAGCCCTTAAATAAAAGAAACCAGAGAACAATCTCTCTAGGGTTTCGAAAACATAAAATGGAAAACTAAGGTTTAAAATATAACATAAGCTAAAGATAAATGAACTTCGGGTAGTCTTGGGCCGAGATAGGGCCTAGGTGATTTGTAAGACAAGTCGTGGCCTCATTAAAAACCTTCCTCCGGAAAACCTCGTGGGACAAAACCAAAAGCAAGGAAAAGAGCACACACCAAATGGCTTGCCTAAACACTAACTCATCTTGATGTAGAGATAGCTTGAATGGTGATCAAGATATCTCGGATCAAACCTTGTCCAAGACTTTCTTCTTGTTGTGGATGTGAAGTGAGTAATCCTACAACAGTCTCCTTCAGTTTCTTGGCTCTGGAACGGGTCATGGGACCTTCTGGAATTGTCCAAGCATCATCACCAGGCTGCTGGTGCATTGTGGCATCATGTGGCTCGTCTAAGCCCTCTTTTCTCCCTTTAGTACTCTGGTCCATGATCACATCATCCCCTCCCTCTTGGAAAGGATTTGTCCTTAAATCTGGTTCATCTACAACAAAAGGGACCAAGTCAGTAACATTGAAGCTATTTGATTCATCATACTTACCTTGGAGATCAAATTTATAGGCATTGTCATTGATCTTGTGGATGATCTCGAAGGGTCCATCAACCCTTGGCATTAGCTTGGACTTCCTATCGTTGGGAAACCTATCCTTCCTCAGGTGAAACCAAACTTGTTCACCGACTTCAAAGAGCTTCACACGCCTTCCCTTGTTGGCTTGCTTCTCATAGAACTTAGTTTTCTGTTCAATGTTTTGTCTAGCCTTCTCATGGATTTGTTGGACCATCTCAGCTTTCTTCTTACCGTCCAAACTAACCCTTTCACACTCAGGTAAAGGCATTAGATCCAAAGGAGAGGTGGGATTGAACCCATAAACAATTTCAAAAGGAGAGTACTTAGAAGCAGAATGCATGGCATGATTGTATGCAAATTCACAATGTGGCAAGTAGTCTTCCCAAGTTTTCAAGTTCTTTCTGATGAATGCACGCAGGAGTGTTCCTAGAGTTCTATTAACTACCTCAGTTTGTCCATCAGTTTGTGGATGACATGTAGTAGAAAACAACAACTTAGTGCCTAACTTAGACCAAAGAGTCTTCCAAAAGTAACTAAGAAACTTAGTATCTCTATCAGAAACTATAGTCCTAGGCATGCCATGTAAACGAACAACCTCTTTAAAGAACAAGTTAGCAATATGCAATGCATCATCAGTCTTATGACAAGCTATGAAATGTGCCATCTTAGAGAACCTATCAACAACAACAAATATGGAGTCCTTTCCGGTTCTAGTCCTAGGCAATCCAACAATGAAATCCATGGAGATGTCATTCCAAGGATGGTGTAGAATTGGTAAAGGAGTGTACAAACCCTGAGATTGGACTTGTGACTTAGCATGCTTGCAAGTAGCACACCTTCCACAGATTCTCTCCACATCTCTCTTCATGTGGGGCCAATAGAAGTGATCCTGCAAAACTTTAAGGGTCTTGGCAATCCCAAAGTGTCCCATTAGACTGCCCCCATGGAATTCTCTAACAAAGAGATCTCGTAGATAACAATTAGGCACACACAATCTGTTATCATAAAACAAGAACCCATCTTGTCTAAAGTAGTGTCATGCGGAAAACTTCTCACAAGACACATAAGCTTCTTTGAAATCAAGGTCAGTATCATACATATCTTTAATCTGTTCAAAACCAAGTAGCTTAGTATCAAGAGTGTTCAAGAGAACATACCTCCGAGATAGTGCATCAGCAACTATGTTCTCCTTACCTTGTTTATATTTGATCACGTATGGGAATGTCTCAATGAACTCAACCCATCTTGCGTGTCTCTTACTAAGCTTACTCTGCCCTTTTAGATACTTTAGGGACTCATGATCAGTGTGGATGACAAACTCCTTGGGCCACAAGTAATGCTGCCATGTTTGCAAGGCCCTCACCAAGGCATAGAGTTCTTTGTCATAGGTTGCATAGTTGAGAGTGGCTCCTCCAAGCTTCTCACTGAAGTAGGCGATGGGTTTCCTATCCTGCATCAACACAACACCAATTCCAATCCCTGAGGCATCACATTCTATTTCAAAGTTTTTAGTAAAGTCAGGGAGCATTAAGAGAGGTGATTGAGTAAGCTTCTCTTTAAGGGTTTGGAATGCAGCTTCTTGTGCTTCTCCCCATTTGAATCCCACATCCTTCTTGATTACTTCAGTTAATGGAGCTGCAATGGTGCTAAAGTCTCTCACAAAACGCCTATAGAACCCAGCAAGCCCATGGAAACTTCTCACTTCTCCTACTGTGGTTGGGCTCGGCCAGTCCTTGATGGATTTGATCTTCTCCTCGTCCACCTTAACTCCATCTGCACTCACAACAAAGCCTAGGAAAACCAAGTTATCTGTGCAAAAAGTGCACTTCTTCAAGTTGGCAAAGAGTTTCTCATTTCTCAACACATTTAGGACAGCCCTAAGATGTTCTATATGATCTTCTAAAGTCTTGCTATATACTAAGATGTCATCAAAGTATACAACAACAAAGATGCCTATGAATGATCTAAGAACATGATTCATTAACCTCATGAATGTACTAGGTGCATTTGTCAATCCAAATGGCATAACTAACCACTCATATAAGCCATGCTTAGTCTTAAATGCAGTTTTCCACTCATCTCCTTCTTTCATCCTAATCTGATGATATCCACTTTTTAAATCTATCTTAGAGAAGATGCAAGAACCATGCAATTCATCAAGCATATCATCTAATCTAGGTATAGGGTGGCGATACTTCACTGTGATGTTATTGATTGATCTACAATCAACACACATACGCCAAGTACCATCCTTCTTAGGCACAAGGAGCACTGGTACAGCACATGGGCTCAAACTCTCTCGGATATAGCCCTTCTCCATGAGTTCCTCTACTTGTCTTTGCAACTCCTTGGTCTCAACCGGATTGGTTCTGTAAGCTGGTCGGTTTGGAAGTGTAGATCCTGGAACAAAGTCTATCTGGTGCTCAATCCCACGCAATGGAGGTAACCCAATGGGATTGTCCTCTGGAAATACATCTTGAAACTCCTGCAAAAGAGAAACCATTTCACTCGGATACACCGGTGTAGAATCTGTTAAGTTCAAGAGAGTTTCTTTAAACACAAGTAAGATAGCTGATTGTTTAGAGTAAAGAGTTCTTTTGATATCACCCATGTTTGCATAGAAGTTTGGCTGCTTAGTTCCAGCCGGTTTGAGATCAATCTCCTTCTTCTTTTGGAGTTGAATCTGATCATGCTGAACTTCCTTAGGTGTCAAGGGAACCAGGACAGTCTTGCGACCCTTGAACTCAAAGGAATGCTTGTTGGTGAAACCATCATGGATGACTCGGCGATCAGATTGCCAAGGTCTCCCAAGAAGTATGTGACCAGCTTCCATAGGTAAGACATCACACAAGACTTCATCTTCATATCTTCCTATGGCTAAAGGAATAAGACTTGATTTGAGACATTCATGGTGCCTTCTTCATTCAACCATTGTAGCCGGTAAGGTTTTGGGTGCTTCTGAACCTTCAAACCCAACTTCTTGACCATTGTCTCACTAGCAGCATTCACACAACTGCCTCCATCAACTATGAGGCTGCAAACTTTTCCTTGGACTAAGCACCGGGTATAGAACAGGTTCTCACGTTGCTCTAGCTCCTCAGTCTTGGTTTGCAAGCTTAGAAGTCTTCTTGCTACTAAAAGCTTCCCTTGGACTGGTCCTTCTTCATGCTCTTCTTCAGTTTCTTCTTGGTCAGACTCGGTGTTGTCATCTTCTGAGGCATACTCACCATCTTCCAGTAGGATCATGACTCTCTTGTTGGTACATTCATTGGCATAGTGACCTCGTCCTTGGCACTTGAAACACTTGACATCACGAGCTCTGGAACTAGAAGCCTCAGCCTTGCCCTTGCCCTTGTCAAGAGCACTGCTTGGTTTGGTTTCTTCCCTCGGATAGGGCTTGTTTTCTTTCTGATATGGCTTAGACTCCTTAGGATAGGTTGGCTTCTCTTCCTTGGTGTTGTGTAACCGGTTGGATCCATAGCTGGTTCGTGAATGTCCCTTCCTCTTGAGCTGTTGTTCCACAAGAATAGCCTTGTGTAACATCTCTTCTAACTCCACATAATGTTACATCTCAACATTGTCTTGTATCTCTCGGTTTAGACCACACATGAACCTTGACATTGTGGCTTCTCTATCTTCGGATATACTAGCCCTTAGCATGAGTAACTCCATCTCCTGGTAGTATTCCTTCCACTGATCTTGAACCTTGAGTAAGTTTCTGAGCCTGTGGTGCAAGTCTCTATGGTAATGACTTGGAACAAACCTCTTGCGCATGATAGACTTCATCTCTGTCCATGTCTCAACTGGTTCCTCACCATTCCTTCTATGGTTAGTAATGTATTGATCCCACCAGCTTAGAGCATAGTCATAGAACTAAGTAGCAGCTATCTGGATCTTCTTGTGGTTTGTGTACTGCTTACACTGAAAGACCAGCTCAATCTTCTTCTCCCATTCAAGATAGGCATCCGGATCAGCTTTCCCATGGAATGGGGGTATCTTGATCTTTAAACCAGCAAGTTCATCTCTCTGGTTTGTCCTTCCTTCTTGTCCACGTCTATGTCTCCTTTGACTTTGTCTTGAGGAAGAACTGATATGTTCATAGTAGTTATCAGTTTCTTCAGAGCCGGCATGCTCTTGTCGAGTTGCATGAGGTCTTTCTTCTCTCCTAGTCTCTCGGTTGGGACCTTGACCAATAGCTCGTCTCACTTCTTCTCCGAACTCTCTGCGGAGCTCATTGAGGATGGTTCTCATCATCTCAGTCATCGTGGTTAGCATAGATTGATTAAGTTGAGCCATCATGGCCTCCATGAGCAGCTTGTTCTTCTGGACCAACTCAGCTTCTTAATCTGTCTCGGTCCCCATTGCTGCCTGCACCAAGGAAACACAATAACCAGTAAATAGATTCAAGGTAAACACGAGAAGCAAAAAGGAAAAAGCTCAACACACGAATGGCTTGCTCGGCAAGGCAAAATTCTATGCGGCTAGGTTTAACTTTTCTAAGGCTTTCGCCAAAAATCAAAAAAGAAAAGTGCACAAAACTCGTCTAGAACCCAAAACAAAATCGAGCAGCCCTAAACAATCTTAGTTCTACTTTTGTTCAAGATGATTAAAGAGTTTTGCGGATGAAACAAAAAGATTTAAAGAGAAAAGAAACTTCCCTAACCAAAGTTGCTCTGATACCACATGACACGACCCTAGGATGCTTCTTTGGTTGCTGGGAGGATATATCCATGCAAGAACGAATCAAAGACTCAATTTCTTCAAGGTTTGTGGGTTGAATGGTGACACAAGAGGGATGGATGATCTCTTGATACTCCTAGATGATTGGCTCGGATATAACACACCAAGTTAAACACCCTTAAGGCTCTGGATATGACACACCAGAAAGGTACTCGACAACTTCTAGAGAGAGAGAGCCGCCAAGAGAGAAATAAGACTTGATAATATTCGATTACTTGAGTACAAAAGGGTTTGTGGAAGCCCTTAAATAAAAGAAACCAGAGAACAATCTCTCTAGGGTTTCGAAAACATAAAATGGAAAACTATAGTTTAAAATATAACATATGCTAAAGAGACTTCTGGTAGTCTTGGGCCGAGATAGGGCCTAGGTGATTTGTAAGACAAGTCGTGGCCTCGTTAAAAACCTTCCTCCGGAAAACCTCGTGGGACAAAACCAAAAGCAAGGAAAAGAGCACACACCAAATGTCTTGCCTAAACACTAACTCAGCTTGATGTAGAGTAACACATTCCTAGGATGCTTCTCTGGATTGTTTGGGATAGATCATTGCGTAAACGAATCAAAAGACTCAAGTTTACCAAGGTTTGTGGATTGATTGGTGACACAAAGAGGTGTGAATGATCTCCGTGATACTCCTAAGCACTAGATCGGATATGACACACCAAACTAGAACCCTTAGTCGCCAGCTATGACTCAACAGCAAGCTCTTGCACTCGACAAAGATCAGAGAGAAAGAGAGAATACAAAAGGTTTTGAATAAAAGACTGCATGCATTAGAATGAGGTTTACAAGAGTTTAAATAGAAACCGAGGAACATGCTCCTTTAGGTTTCGAGAACTTAATGAAATAAAAACCATAGTTTAAAACTTATCCTAAGATAGAAATGTGCTCGGTCCTAATACGCATATATCATGCATATACTAAGATACATCAACTAGGTGATTTGTGAAGCAAACTAAGGCCTCGTTAAAAACCTAACTTTAGAAAACCCATTGGGACAAAACCAAAGGTAGGGAAAAAGAGCACACTTAGGTTGCTTGCCTAGTTGATGATCAGCTTGATAAAGGGGTAGATTGAATGGTGGTGAGGGTGTCTTGGGTGACCAAGGTCAAGACAATATTCTTGTATGAGTGACATCTTAAGTAATCCTCCAATAGCTTCCTTGAGCTTCTTTGATCTGGAACGAGTCATAGGCCCTTCTGGAATGGACAATTCATCTTCATCAATTGGTTTGTCCATCAGCTCATCATCTCCATTAGTTGGCTGGTCCATGATCACATCATCCCCTCCCTCTTGAAAAGGATTTGTCCTCAAATCTGGCTCATCTGCGACAAAAGGGATCAAGTCAGTAACGTTGAAGCTATTACTCACATCATACTTACCTTGGAGGTCCAGCTTGTAGGCATTGTTGCTGATCTTCTTTATGACCTCAAAAGGTCCATCGACCCGCGGCATCAGTTTAGATTTCCTTTCATTTGGAAATCTCTCTTTCCTTACATGTACCCACACTTGTTCACCAACTTCAAACACCTTCTCACCTTTTCCTTTGTTGGCATGTTTGACATACTGCTTTGTTTTATCTTCAATGTTGCGTCTAGCTTGCTCATGAATCTGTTGTACCATCTCAGCCTTCTTCTTGCCATCCAGACTAACTCATTCACACTCAGGTAAAGGCATTAGATCCAAAGGAGAGGTGGGATTGAACCCATAAGCAATTTCAAATGGTGAAAACTTAGAAACAGAATGCATAGCATGATTGTATGCAAATTCACAATGAGGCAAATAGTCTTCCCATGATTTCAAGTTCTTTTTAATGAATGCTCTCAAAAGAGGTCCTAGTGTCCTATTGACTACTTCGGTTTGTCCATCAGTTTGTGGATGACATGTGGTTGAGAATAATAACTTAGTGCCTGGCTTAGACCAAAGGGTCTTCTAGAAATAAATTAGAAATTTAGCATCTCGATCTGACACTATAGTTCTAGGCATGCCATGCAAACGGACTATCTCTTTAAAGAACAAGTTGGCTACGTGCAATGCATCATCAGTCTTGTGGCAAGCAATGAAATGTGCCATTTTTGACAACCTATCTACCACAACAAAGATAGAATCCTTTCCAGTTCTAGTTATAGCAGTCCTACAATGAAGTCCAAAGAGATATCATTCCATGGATGATAAGGAATAGGTAATGGAGTGTACAAACCATGAGATTGGACCTTAGATTTAGCTTGTTTGCGCGTTGCACACCTTCCACAGATTCGTTCAACATCTCTCTTCATGTGTGGCCAAAAGAAAAGATCCTGCAAAACCTTAAGGGTCTTGGCAATTCCAAAATGCCCCATGTGGCTTCCTCCATGAGATTCCCTTACAAACAAATCTCTCAAAAAGCAGTTAGGCACACACAAATGATTGTCATAGAATAAGAACCCATCCTGTCTAAAATAATGCCCAGTAGCAAATTTTTCAGATGACTTGTATGCATCCCCAAAATCCTTGTCAGTTTCATACATACCTTTGAGTTCTTCAAATCCTAATAGCTTGGCATCAAGAGTGTTCAAGAGTACATACCTTCGTGATAGTGCATCAGCAACTACGTTTTCTTTACCTTGTTTATACTTGATGACATAAGGGAAAGTCTCAATGAACTCCACCCACCTTGCGTGTCTCTTGCTGAGCTTGCTTTGTCCTTTTAGATACTTGAGGGATTCATTATCTGTGTGGATCACAAACTCTTTGGGCCAGAGGTAATGCTGCCATGTTTGCAAAGCTCTGACTAATGTATACAACTCTTTGTCATAGGTGGCATAGTTGAGAGTTGCTCCTCCAATTTTTTCACTAAAGTAGGCAATAGGTCTCCTTTCCTGCAATAAGACAACACCAATACCAATTCCTGAAGCATCACATTCTATTTCAAAAGTTTTGGTAAAGTCAGGAAGTATAAGAAAAGGTGATTGAGTAAGCTTCTCTTTTAGGCATTGGAAAGCCTTCTCTTGTGCTTCTCCCCACTTGAATCCGACATCCTTTTTATCACTTCAGTTAAGGTTGCTGCTATGGTGCTAAAATCCTTGACAAAACGCCTATAAAAGCCAGCAAGTCCATGGAAACTCCTTACTTCACCTACTGTCTTAGGACTCGGCCATTCTTGAATTGCTTTCACCTTTTCTTGGTTGACCTTTTCTCCATCTGCACTCACAACAAAACCTAGGAAGACCAAGTTATCTGTACAAAAAGTACACTTCTTCAAGTTTGCAAACAACTTCTCTTTCCTCAAAACATTAAGAACTGACCTAAGATGCTCAATATGATCTTCCATGCTCTTGCTATAGATTAAAATGTCATCAAAATATACTACCACAAAGATGCTTATGAAAGATCTAAGCACATGGTTCATCAACCTCATGAATGTACTAGGTGTATTTGTAAGCCCGAATGGCATGACTAACCACTCATATAGACCATATTTTGTTTTGAATGCAGTTTTCCATTCATCACCCTCTTTCATTCTAATTTGATGGTATCCACTCTTCAAATCTATCTTAGAGAAAATGCATGAGGCATGTAATTCATCTAACATGTCATCTAGTCTAGGAATAGGGTGGCGATACTTCACTGTTATGTTGTTGATTGCTCTACAATCAACACACATGCGCCAGCTACCATCTTTCTTAGGCACAAGAAGCACTTGGACTGCACATGGGCTCAAGCTTTCTCGGATGTGGCCCTTCTCCATCAGTTCTTCTACTTGCCTTTGCAATTCCTTAGTCTTAACCGGATTAGTTCTGTAGGCTGGACGGTTAGGGAGTGTTGATCCAGGAACAAAATCAATTTGGTGCTCAATCCCTCTTACGGGTGGAAGACCTATGGGATTATCTTCTTGAAAAACATCATCATACTCCTGTAAAAGAGAGACAAGTTCACTCGGGTATGCCGGTGGGCGATCAGTGATGGTTGTTGAAATGAAGAAGAGATTAATCAGAGGAAAGGATTTAGTTCATTATCAAAGGAGAGTTCATCTAGAGAAGCCAATTTTGTTTTGTCCATACAGACTTGCTCCACAAGCTACCATCTTGACCTAACTTACCTTGCAAGGCAAGAAAGGAGTTTGGGAGACTGAATATGGACGTTGGGAACCTCTGATAAGTCAAGGAATCTGTTTGAATTTGAATAAGAGAGGCTGGTTTGAATTAGACAAAAAGAAGTCACATGGGTTGCTTTGGAGAAGCAACTGGACCTGTCACTTTCACTCAAGCAGGCTGTGCCAACCTCTCTCCTGTCCCTTTCTCCTCATCTGGTCGTGCCTCCCCTTGTCCATATCCTCCTTTCCTCTCCCATTTCTCCATTATATTAGTTGTTTAGTCTTTCTCTGATGTAGTAATTGTTTATTGTAAGTGATTGTCTATTTAAAGACCTTCACCCTCTCTTGTAACACTAACCAGAATCAATAGACAAGTTTCTCTCTCTCTAAAATCGTGGTTCTCTCTCTCTTGCTTGTTTCCAAAACAATATTCACAATGTAAGGAGTTAAGTATTATGGTTTAGAGGCTGTCTTAGCTCTTTCTCTCTTAAAGCAGCCTAATACTTGTCAAACTCACTCTAAACTCTTCTTAATCTTCTTCTCTTAAACTCTAGCTTACTGATTCTGATTCCTCTTCATCTTAAGTACACAAACTGAAAGTGTTGTGTTACTTCTCAAGGATTGGATTCAAACTAGAGATTCTTTTCCACACATAACCAGTTTGCTGTCTAGGATCTTGGTTATAGTGTAGGCTGTTTAAGAGGATTCAACCACCAGTTGGTTGTCTCTTCATTTGTATGGTGAGTTCCTATTGCTTGGTTGAAGGAGATTCAGTTACAAGTTAACTGAATACTCTCTTGACATGAGACAAACACTCATAAATTCCAACATGGTATCAGAGCTTTGTTGCTCTTCTTTGGGATCAAACACACCTTTTTCTCTTATTTTGAATAAATTCTGATGCGCCCCTAGGATGCTCTTTGGTTGATTGGGAGGATAGATCCTTGCAAGAACGAATCAGAGACTCAAGTTCTTCAAGGTTTGTGGTATGAATGTCGACACAAGAGGGATGAGAAGAACGACCAGTCCAGGGGAAGCTTTTAGTAGCTAGAAGGCTTCTAAGCTTGCAAACCAAGACTGAGGAGCTAGAGCAACGAGAGAACCTATTCTATTCTCGGTGCTTGGTACAAGGAAAGGTTTGCAGCCTCATACTTGATGGATGAAATTGTGTGAATGCTGCTAGTGAGACAATGGTCAAGAAGTTGGGTTTGAAGGTTCAGAAACATCCAAAACCTTATCGGCTAAAATGGTTGAATGAAGAAGGCACCATGAAGGTTTCAAGTCAAGTTCTCATTCCTTTAGCCATAGGAAGATATGAAGATGGAGTCTTGTGTGATGTGTTGCCTATGGAAGTTGGTCACATACTTCTTGGAAGACCTTGGCAATCTGATCGCCGAGTTATCCATGATGGTTTCACCAACAAGCACTCCTTTGAGTTCAAGGGTCGCAAGACTGTCCTAGTTCCCTTGACACCTAAGGAAGTTCAACATGATCAGATTCAACTCCAAAAGAAGAAGGAGATTGATCTTAAACCGGCTGGAACCAAGCAGCCAAACTTCCATGCCAACAGGGGTGATATCAAAAGAACTCTCTACTCTAAACAATCAGCTATCTTACTTGTGTTTAAAGAAATTCTTTTGAACTTAACAGATTCTACACCGGTGTATCCGAGTGAAATGGTTTCTCTTTTGCAGGAGTTCCAAGATGTGTTTCCAAAGGACAATCCCATTGGGTTACCTCCTTTGCGAGGGATTGAGCACCAGATAGACTTTGTTCCAGGATCTACACTTCCAAACCGACCAGCATAAAGAACCAACCCGGTTGAGACCAAGGAGTTGCAAAGACAAGTAGAGGAACTCATGAAGAAGGGCTATATCCGAGAGAGTTTGAGCCCATGTGCTGTACCAGTGCTCCTAGTGCCTAAGAAGGATGGTACATGGCGTATGTGTGTTGATTGTAGATCAATCAACAACATCACAGTGAAGTATCGCCACCCTATACCTAGATTAGATGATATGCTTGATGAATTGCATGGTTCTTGCATCTTTTCTAAGATAGATTTGAAAAGTGGTTATCATCAGATTAGGATGAAAGAAGGAGATGAATGGAAGACTGCATTTAAAACTAAACATGGATTATATGAGTGGTTAGTTATGCCATTTGGATTGACAAATGCACCTAGTACATTCATGAGGTTAATGAATCATGTTCTTAGATCATTCATAGGCATTTATGTGTTGTATACTTTGATGACATCTTAGTATATAGCAAGACCTTTGAATAACATATAGAACATCTTAGGTCTGTCCTGAATGTTTTGAGAAATGAAATTTTTTTTGCCAACTTGAAGAAGTGCACTTTTTGCACGGATAACTTGTTTTTCTAGGCTTTGTTGTGAGTGCAGATGGAGTTATGGTGGATGAAGAAAAGATCAAAGCAATCATTAATCAACTAGTTCTTTTCTCTCTTGACGGCTCTCTCTCTCTAGAAAGTGTGTCGAGTGTCTCTGGTGTGTTGTATACGGAGTTCTAAGGGTGTTTACTTGGTGTGTCATATCCGACCTAATCATCTAGGAGTATCAAGAGTCTTCTCATCCCTCTTGTGTCACCATTCATCCCACAAACCTTGAAGAACTTGAGTCTCTGATTCGTTCTAGCAAGGATCTATCCTCCCAATCAACCAAAGAGCATCCTATGGGCGCATCAATCCTTTCTCTCCCACTTTGATATAGTGTCACCTTGTTCAATACTTGTTAGTATGTTGAAATTAAGCCTGAGGAAGAGAAATAATTCGAAATGCTTCACCATTATGCTTTATCCATTGGATAATAGGTCTCTCTTAATGGAGCATCTATTTGACCAGTAGACAAACTGTTTTGATCCATTGGTTTCATTTTTGTCTAAGCCACAGAAAACACTTGTTCATGTGTTATTCTGATGGTTCTCTTACTGAAAGCCCTGTAAAACATCAGTTCATGAGTTATTTCAGTGGCACAAGTCTAAGATCAGTGGATAAATTGATTGTCCAATGGTCCATTGTGTTTCAGCTACTAAAGCACCAAACTCTTGATGAGTATTGGATGCTCTTGGCTACCAATGCTTCCGAAAAAACTCAAAAACAGAGCAAAACTCTGTCCATTAGAACTCTTGAGAAAATTCTCTTTTTTCTATTCTCTATTCTCTCATTCTCTAATTCTCCAGGTTACTTATTCTCCATTCTCCCATTCTCTACTACTAATACTCTGGTGACATCATTCTCCACTCTCTACTTATACTCTGGTTACTTATACTCTTTGGTTACTTAAATCTTTATTCTCACAATCTTGTTTAGAATCTGCCTAAGGTTGTTAAACTGTCTTGAAGTTAAGCTGTCTTGACAGAATAGTCTTGCTTCTGTCCTTAGGAAAATTATTGTGCTGTTGCCTGAATGCTTAGTCTTGTTGATTAGGATTCAGAGAGTGTTTCTAGGATAGAATCATGAAGCTAGCTGTCCATTGCTTGTTTGAAATGTGTTTTAAAGATCAGACTTGGTGAAAACCCATGATCTGATCTCTTGTTGTCTATTGATGCTTGTCTTAGTGTTTGTTGACAGGCTACCCATGTTGGTCAGAGCCTACACATGATGTATATTCCTGACCATGGAGATTGCCCACTGCCCATCAACACTTTGGACACTGATTGTGTCCATTAACTCCCAAGATGGTTGAGAGGATGAATGGAGCAATGGAGAGATTGCTCAAAGTGACTTACCTGATACCAAGAGGGTGGAGAGGAAGTACAATCAAGATAAAAGCCCATAATTCAAGCCAAGAGGGTTGTGATCTCAAGGCAATGGTGATCATCATTGGCTCTCATCTTCCAAGCTTGACCACATAGTCTCATTCTCAGGTCACGCTTGAGGAGGGGTGCTAACATGAGAAGCCAATGTCCATCTTCTAATGCAAGGTACTTGGATCTCATGAGAAGAGTCTGGTCGTGAATCAAACCCTTTAATGATGGCAGGATGTAAGAAGAAAGGGGGAGACAAAGAACCAGCTACATGGAGAGTTCCAAGCAGTTTTGAGTGTGAAGCAAGGAAGACATTAATGCCTGCTTTCCATTGAAGTAAGGCCATGATCCAGGGTTTATGAGTCCTTAAACTTGATCATAAGACTCGTAAACCCACTGGACAATCCCTAGGCTGAGAGTAGTTGCAATCTTTTTCCCTAAGTGATGGTTTTACCCCATGAGGTTTTCCACACTTAGGTTTTTAATGAGGCAAATACTCTCAGTTCCAAGCTTACCCAAGGATCTCCTATGGTCAAGCTTGAGGGGGGATTGTTGAAATGAAGAAGAGAATAATCAGAGGAAAGGATTTAGTTCATGATCAAACGAGAGTTCATCTAGAGAAGCCAATTTTGTTTTGTCCGTACAAACTTGCTCCACAAGCTACCATCTTGACCTAACTTACCTTGCAAGGCAAGAAAAGAGTTTGGGAGACTGAATATAGACGTTGGGAACCTCTGATAAGTCAAGGAATCTTTTTGAATTTGAATAAGAGAGGCTGGTTTGAATTAGACAAAAAGAAGTCACATGGGTTGCTTTGGAGAAGCAACTGGACCTGTCACTTTCACTCAAGAAGGCTGTGCCAACCTCTCTCCTGTCCCTTTCTCCTCATATGGTCGTGCCTCCCCTTGTCCATATCCTCCTGCCCTCTCCCATTTCTCCATTATATTAGTTGTTTAGTCATTCTCTGATTTAGTAATTGTTTATTGTAAGTGATTGTCTATTTAAAGACCTTCACCCTCTCTTGTAACACTAACCAGAATCAATAGACAAGTTTCTCTCTCTCTAAAATCGTGGTTCTCTCTCTCTTGCTTGTTTCCAAAACAATATTCACAATGTAAGGAGTTAAGTATTATGGTTTAGAGGCTGTCTTAGCTCTTTCTCTCTTAAAGCAGCCTAATACTTGTCAAACTCACTCTAAACTCTTCTTAATCTTCTTCTCTTAAACTCTAGCTTACTGATTCTGATTCCTCTTCATCTTAAGTACACAAACTGAAAGTGTTGTGTTACTTCTCAAGGATTGGATTCAAACTAGAGATTCTTTTCCACACATAACCAGTTTGCTGTCTAGGATCTTGGTTATAGTGTAGGCTGTTTAAGAGGATTCAACCACCAGTTGGTTGTCTCTTCATTTGTATGGTGAGTTCCTGTTGCTTGGTTGAACGGGATTCAGTTACAAGTTAACTGAATACTCTCTTGACATGAGACAAACTGATGAGGACATAGAACCAGACATCAACATCCCCACCCTAAGACAAGCACCAAGAACAAGATCAGGAACCAAGGGGTGACTGCAAGCTTCTGTGAAGCCATTGAAGGATTGTTTGCCAAGGCTAATAGCGACCCCAACTTAGATGACATCACTAACCGTCTAGACAAGCTCTCCATTTTTGGATCAGAGGTTATAAAGACTCAACCTTATGTTATACAAGACGGTCCAAAAGATAATGCTATCCTATGGTCTATCATTCCTCATAAGGAGATGGTTTCCTTATTCACCATCTCACCCCTTAAGTGAAACGGTGAGTTTAGGAGCAAGATTCAAGCCCCAAAACGACCACACTTCAAGCTTGGCTCTTCTCCAATGGCTAGTCAATTTAAAAACCCATCAAGAGGTGCCTTCCAAGCAAAGGTAAGAATCTAAATTATATGCTTGATATTTTGACTAACCAATTCATATTTTCTTGCAGTATTTTGTTTCCTTTTTAGTTTATTTTGAATAAAGAGTCAAGGCATTGTTTAGCATAAGCTTTCATTAGGTCCTAAGATTGAGTCATGTAATAAATTTGCTTCAAAGACCCCTAGAAGGGCATAGCTGCATCGGCGAGTATATAAGCCCCTATAAGCAGCCTTGTATCATTTAACCTTTATGAAATATATCAGTCAGTTTGCCCCTAGCAACTAAAAACCCTAAAGCTTTTTCGTGTGTGTGAGAAGCCGCATTGAGAGCAACCAGTCTTATAAAGCTCATCCCCATAGAGTTTGTGGCGACTTTCGATCCATCTGATTGAGTACATCAATCTATTCACTCCATCTCCATCCCTTGTCCTTGTTGAGTTGTTTATACGAACAAGCAGCTTGGATCCATTCTCCATCTACACGCCATCATCCATCCAGTGAGATAGCAAGTTGGTTATACGAACATTTGCTGTTTCCCATCCTCCACAAGTCCATTACAAGTGCAAGTAAACCGATTATTATCTCGTTTCATTCCATCCGCGAGAACTCACTTCATTCTCACCCTCCATCCATCCACCAAAGCTTGATACTTGTCCTCTATTCGTCCAGTCTGAGAAGGGTGCTATCCATGCCCATATCACAAACACTCATGAATTCCAACAAATCCCTCTTACTGGTGGAAGACCTATGGGATTATCTTCTGGAAAAACATCACCATACTCCTGTAAAAGAGAGACAAGGTCACTCGGGTATGCCGGTGGGAGATCAGTGATGGTTAGTAGATATTCTTTAAAGACAAGCAACAGAACAGGAGTTTGTGAATAGAGAGTTCTTTTGATTTCTCCCTGTTTGGCATAGAAGTTATGCTGCTGGGTTTGGTCTGGTTTGAGATCGATCTCTTTCTTCTTTTGGAGCAGAAGTTGATCTTGTTGAACCTCCTTAGGAGTTAGAGGTACCAAGGTAGTTTTCCTTCCTTTGAACTCAAAGGAATGCTTGTTGGTATAGCAATCATGTACCACACGCCTATCTGACTGCCAAGGACGTCCAAGGAGGATGTGACTTGCTTCCATTGGTAACACATCACACAAGACTTCATCCTCACATCTTCCAATGGCTAGAGGCACCATCACTTGACTGGACACCTTCATCTCACCTTCCTCATTGAGCCATTGTAGCCGGTATGGTTTTGGATGCCTTTGAACTTTCAGTCCCAACTTCTTTACCATTGTTTCACTAGCAACATTAACACAGCTTCCACAATCCACAATGAGACTACAAACCTTTCCTTGCACCAAACACCTCGTATAGAAAAGGTTTTCACGTTGCTCAAGTTCCTCAGTCTTGGTTTGTAGGTTCAAGAGTCTTCTAGCTACCAACAATCTTCCTTTTACTGGTTCTTCTTCATATTTTTCCTCAGACTCCTCATGATCATACTCAGATCTATAGTCCTCAGACTCATATTCTCCATTCTCCAATAAGATCATGATGTGTTTGTTGGTGCACTCATTGGCATAGTGCCCTCTTCCTTGGCATTTGAAGCACTTGACTGAAAGTTTGATAGAGATTTGAAAGTTTGATAGAGATTGAGAGAAGAGAACGAGAATAAGAGACTGAGAGAGAGATTTAGACTAAAGAAGAAGAGACTCGGCGAGAGAGACTAGAAACCATTGAGAGAGACTAAGAGAAAAGACTGAAGGTTTTCGTTGTTATTGATTAATGAACAGAGGTTACAAATATATAGGAGAGGAAGCAAGGGTTTACAACGGATAAAAGATAAGGTTTAGGATAAGCTTTTCCGCCAAGCATGTGTAGTCAACCGGTCTAGGCGCGCCTAATTCAAACTTGTGGCTGGAGAGCTTCACACGCGAGATTCCTTTGGCATCTTGATCAGATGCTCTTCCAGCACAAGCCAGCCTGTCAAACGCACGCCCCAGTCAAGCTTGATCCGCTTGGTAAATAGTAAGAGTAACTCTGGGTCGAGTTACTCTCACCCGAATAACTTTTCTCGTCCGCGGTAAAATGCATCGCCCAAGTTGTACGGCCAAGTTGTACGGCCAAGTTGTACGACCTGTACGGCCTAGTTGTACGGACATGTACGGACAGCTCCAAACCATTTCCTCTCCTCTTCATAAGCCTTCCTCTATCATATTATAACCTTTGTTCAACACTCCCCCTCAAGCTTGACCATGTGGAACAAGTCAAGCTTGGAATACCATGAGATCTTCCTCTTTAAAAACCTTGCCAAAGAAAACCCTCCTTAGGGATAAAACCTCAACAAGGAAAAGAGTAAAGACCCCATGGGGAGGGGATCAGTTCTTTCTGGTAAGATCCATGAGTCCAAGACGAGTGTGAATGGACTCAATGGTCTTCTGCCTAGCTGCTTTAGTAAACACATCAGCTAGCTGATCTTCACTCCGGGTGTAGCATGGCAAGATGTCTCCGGATACTATCATTTGCCTCACCTTGTGGCAATCAACCTCAATATGCTTTGTCCTCTCATGGAAAAACTGAGTTGGAGGTAATGTGAATGACTGCTTGGTTGTCAAAGTGCATGGTCATGGGTGTACCTTGATCAATCCCCAAGTGCTTCAGTATACCCTTGATCCAAATCAACTCATTTGTAAGCTTCAACATGGCTCTATACTCGGCTTCATCAATGGAACATGACACTACCTTTTGCTTCTTACTCTTCCAGGTAACAAGGTTTCCACCAATGAATGTGTAATAACCAGTGGTCGACTTCCTATCCATCCTATCCCCGGCCCAATCTGCATCACAATATCCAACCACTTATGTTCTCTCATTGCACCCCATCCAAACTCCTTGACTTGATGTTTCATTCAGGTACATGAGGAGCCGGTTCACCATGTTCCAGTGATGCTCCTTAGGTCCTTGCATGTGTTGGCTAACCTGATTCACAGCAAAGCATATATCAGGTCTTGTGATTGTCAAATAGATTAACTTACCAACAAGATTCTTATAAAGCTTAGCATCTTGAAAGAGTGGGCTGTCTTCTATCTCCCCCTCTCGTGGTACTTTATATCCTTCTTCCAAGGGTGTCTTGGCTGTCTTCCCTTCTGGTATACCTGCATCTTTCAAAAAATCAAGTGTATACTTTCTTTGGGATAGAAATAAACCTTCCTTGGATCTACACAACTTTATTCCAAGAAAGTATTTCATCTCTCCCAAATCCTTAATTTCAAACACAGATTTCAAGTATTGTTTGGTAGCTTGTATACCTTCCTTGTCACTTCTAGTAATGATGATATCATCAACATATACTAGAAGGACAATGATACCAGAGGGAGATGTGAGAGTGAAGAGTGCATGGTCGAGCTCGGATCTCTTGAAGCCTCTCCCATTCAAGTTAGTACTCAGTTTGTTGTACCAGGCTCTTGGTGATTGCTTGAGACCATATATAGCCTTCTTCAGCCTCAGGACATTCCCTTCTTTTACCAAGTGTTCAAGACCCGTGGTGGATGCATATACACCTCATCTTCAAGTTCCCCTTGGAGGAAAGCATTCTTCACATCCATTTGCCATAGACCCCATCTTAGATTAACTGCAACTGACAATACTATTCTGATGGTATGAAGCTTTGCAAGTGGAGCAAAGGTGTCTAAGTAGTCTTCACCATATGTTTGAGTGAAACCCTTTGCAACAAGTCTAGTCTTCTTCCTGTCTATCTTCCCCTTGCAAGATACTTGATGGTGAAGATCCACCTACTTGATACTGCCTTCTTCCCTCTTGGAAGTTCACTCTCATACCATGTATCATTTTTGATCATGGCATTTGCTTCAGCACCAACTGACTCCTTCCATTCCTTGTCCTTTATAGCTTCATCATAAGACTTTGGAATGTACCTGTGATCTAGGTTAACCATCAGAACACAATGATCTTCAGGGTAGTGAGCAAGAGAGAATGAGACTCGGGAAGGATGTTCCACTGCTTGAGCATTGTAGTACACTGTGGTGTTAACCCAATTGGTTGGAGGGTTTCTGATCCTAGTGCTTCTTCTCAGTTGTTGCTCTTGTTGTTCAACCACCTGCTCTTGATCTTGCCTTCTTCATCATTCACTGACCCTTGTCCTTCTTTTTGCTCGTTGCTCCACAACCTGATTGTTCTCCTTCTCCTTGAGTATTTTCTTCAGGTTCATTTCCCCCCTCATGATCGAAATGGGGAATCTGATCTTCTTCATTTGTATTGGGGGAACCTTGAGGTTGTCCTCCTCCATTCCTTGGCTCTTGAGAAAGATTAATCCCAAGACTCTCCAGTATTATCCTTAGGTTGGCCGCCTTATCTGATGCAAGATCTTTCAGTTCTGCTTGATTATTCTCTTCATAGTACCCTCTTTCTTCAACAAACTTCACTTCCCTTGACACCAGCACCCTCCTTGTAACCGGATCATAGCACTTGTACCCCCTTTTGAGTTGGTGAATACCCTATGAACATCCCCTTGGTACTCTTTGCATCTAGTTTGTTCCTCAACTCTCCTGGTCTTAACACAAAGCATAGACAACCAAGACTCGAAGATGATCCAAGGTTGGTCTATACCTGTTTAAGACCTCAAATGGGGACTTGTCTTCAAGGATCCGGGTTGGAGTTCTGTTGATCAAGTAACAAGCCTTAGACACTGCATCACTCCAGAACTTCTTTGGGACATTGGAATGGAACATCATCGACCTTGCAACCTCCATGAGGTGTCTGTTCTTTCTCTCGGCCACTCCATTTTGTTGAGGTGTGTAAGGGCAACTTGTCTGATGAAGAATTCCATGTTGAGGTAAGTGTTGCTTGAATGCTTGGCTAGTGTACTCCCCTCCATTATCTGATCTAAAAAATTTCAACTTCGCATTAAACTGGTTAGTCACATAGTTTTGAAAATTTCTAAATGCATCAAGCACCGTATCCTTAGATGGAATCAAGGTTACCCAAGTGTATTTAGACTTCTCATCTATGAATGTTACAAAATACTTGTGATTCTCTCTAGATAAGCATGGTGCGGTCCAAACATCAGAGTGAATCAAATCAAAACAATGCTCATAGATGGTTGATGATTTATGAAACACAGTCTTACAATGCTTGCCTAAAATACAAGCTTCACAATCATTATTCTCAAACATAACACCTGGAACCATTAAGTTTAAAGCTCTAACATGAGGGTGTCCTATTCTAGCATGCCACAAAGCATTCTTATTCAAAACAGGAGCAGAAACAGAAGTAAACGAGCATCTATGATCAGGCACAGAACTAAGATCTTCAAGCATATAAAGATCTCCTTTGGTTACTCCTTGCCCAATCAATCGGCTACTCTCAATATCCTGAAACTTGACATCATTAGGACTGAATATAACATTGCAATGCATATCAGTGGTACACTTCTTGATAGAGAGTAAGTTTGAAGTAAACTCAGGCATGTAAAAGGCTCTAGATTCTTTGTTAAACAATTTCAGCTTGCCTACACCTCTTATTGGTATTCTATCTCCATTTGCTATCATTACATGTCCATTAGCCGTTTCTATATCTCTAATAAGACTAGTATCACTAATCATATGATGAGATGCACCAGAATCTACTATCAATGGTTTAGACATGTTATGAGCAGTGTGAGAATGACCAATCATCCTAGAATCAGTGTGAAAGCTATTCGGTTGCTCAACAATACTAGCAACCCTATATGCACCAAATGAATACCCTTTGACATTACCAAGAGTGTTACCATTATCCTTGAGCATTTTGATGAGAGCATCCATCTCAGACTGGCGGATGAACTCATGCTCATTGAGGCGTGGCTGCTGGGCAGTGTAAGTCACTAGGGCCTTCCTCTCACCACCTTCTGTCTCATTACCCTTGGTTGAAGTCCCAGCACCCGTTTGATCACCCATTCCATAGGTCACATTAAGTCTTCCTTCCCTCTCCTTCATGAACTTGGCCGGCTTAAGGTGAGGATGGAGAACCCAGCATTGACTCTTCTTATGACCATGCCTTTTGCAATGATCACAGTTTCCATTGAACCTCCTATCTTCAAAGTTCCCAGAAACCCTCCTATTTTCATACTTATGGACTTGGTTAGCTTGAGGCACCTCGGGTTGGTTGGCAAGAGTAAGCTCCCCCGTTCATCCAAATAGCCCTAAGGACCATTGTTCCTTCTGGATTTGAGCACAAACTTCTTCAAGAGTGGGGAGCTTCTCGGATCTAAGGATATGTTTGATCAGATCATTGTAGGTAGTGTTGAGTGTGATCAAGAGACCAAAGACCTTGTCTTGCTCACGCCTCTCATTCAACTCATCAGGATCTATGGTGCTAGGCCTTAGCATCTCAAGCTCTGACCACAAAGCCCGGAACTTTCCCAAGTGTTTAGTGAACTGCATGTCTTCTTGAGCTAGGTTGTTGATAGCCCTCTTGATCTCAAACACTCGTGTGAGGTTTGAGATGTTTCCATACACCTTTTGGAGAGTATCCCATAGATCTTTAGCCTTCTCACAGTAGATGTAGGCCTCCAAGATCGACGGATCTAGTGAGCTCTGGAGGATGGACATCACCAGATTATCCTCCTAGATCCACGTAAGTTCATCACAAACCACCACTTCTTTGTCGCCTTCATGAGTAATGAGCTTTGGAGCTTCGTCTTCAAGGACATGGTTCAAAAGGCCCTTACTTCCCATGGCTGTCTTCACCACACGAGACCAAAGAAGGTAGTTTCCACCTTAGAGAGTGGAATGACAGTAGTCTTCATGTTCTCCATTTCGAATCAAAAGAGTGGAACTTGCACTTTATGAACGGAAAGGTTGAGACTTTGAGCAAGAACGGATCAAGCGAACCCAGATTCAAGTGAACCTGGCTCTGATACCATGAAAGTTTGATTGAGATTGAGAGAAGAGAACGAGAATAAGAGACTGAGAGAGAGATTTAGACTAAAGAAGAAGAGACTCGGCGAGAGATACTAGAAACCATTGAGAGAGACTAATAGAAAAGACTGAAGGTTTTCGTTGTTATTGATTAATGAACAGAGGTTACAAATATATAGGAGAGGAAGCAAGGGTTTACAACGGATAAAAGATAAGGTTTAGGATAAGCTTTTCCGCCAAGCATGTGTAGTCAACCGGTCTAGGCGCGCCTAATTCAAACTTGTGGCTGGAGAGCTTCACACGCGAGATTCCTTTGGCATCTTGATCAGATGCTCTTCCAGCACAAGCCAGCCTGTCAAACGCACGCCCCAGTCAAGCTTGATCCGCTTGGTAAATAGTAAGAGTAACTCTGGGTCGAGTTACTCTCACCCGAATAACTTTTCTCGTCCGCGGTAAAATGCATCGCCCAAGTTGTACGGCCAAGTTGTACGGCCAAGTTGTACGACCTGTACGGCCTAGTTGTACGGACATGTACGGACAGCTCCAAACCATTTCCTCTCCTCTTCATAAGCCTTCCTCTATCATATTATAACCTTTGTTCAACATTGACATCCCTAGCTCTTGAACTTGTAGCTTCAGCCTCTCCTTTATCTTTCCCAAAGATGGTACTTGATTTTGTTTCTTCTTTAGGATATGGCTTATTCTCCTTTGTGTAGGCTGGTTTCTCCTCTTTAGGTGTTAGATATCTTGAGGCTCCATAGTTGGAACTAGAGTGGCCCTTCCTCTTGAGTTGTTGTCCATAAGAATAGCTTTGTGCAACATCTCTTCTATCTCAACATAGTGTTGCATGTCAACATTGTCTTGGATCTCTCGGTTGAGTCCTCCTCGAAACCGAGACATAGTGGCTTCTCTATCTTCAGAAATGTTTTCTCTCAACATCAATAGCTCCATCTCTTGAAAGTACTCTTCTACGGTCCTTGATCCTTGAGTGAGCTTCCTTAGTTTCTGATGTAGATCACGGTGATAATGACTTGGGACAAACCTTTTGCGCATGATGGACTTCATCTCTTGCCAAGATTCAACTGATACTCCTGGTTTTGTCTCCTAGTGGTTACCAACTGATCCCACCAGCTCAAAGCATAATCATAGAACTCAGTGGCTGCTAGTTGTATCTTTTGAGCTTGAGCGTACTGCTGACAATGAAATACCAAGTTGATCTTCTTCTCTCATTCCAAATAAGCATCCGGATCAGCCTTTCCATGGAAAGGGGGTATCTTTAGTTTTAGTCCAGAAAACTCATCCTTTTAGTCTAGAAGAAGAACTATGATAGCGTTCATAGTAGTTGTCAGTCTCTTGTGAACCATCAGGTTCTTGACGTGTGGAGTTTTCCCTTTCTCTTCTAGGCTCTTTGCTAGTGCCTTGACCAGTAGTTTGCCTGATCTCTTACATAAGTTCATCTTGCAACTCCTTTATGTTAGCCTTCATCAAGTCTCCCATGGTTGAGATCATAGTCTGATTGAGTTGTTGGGTCATGGCCTCCATCAACAGCTTGTTCCTTCTCATCAGTGCGGCTTCCTCATCTGATTCATTCCCCATTGTTCCTGGAACAAATCAAACATTAAACCAGTAAAAGATTCAAATCGAAACGACAAAAGGAAACAAGTTTACTTGAATAAGAATTTTCAAAACAAGAAGCTTGATCAACAAGTAATGGATTCAAATCAATCACTCCAAAGGATTTTGATCAATCAAAGATCAGAAAACTATCAAAGACACAATTGATTAAGGTTCTAATACAGTTTGATGATCTATGAATCAACAGAATGAATCAAAACACAAGCAAATTTTTCAATTTACGGATCACAAACTTGTAACGTAAACAACAAGTATTCGAAAAGATTTTCAAAAATCTGTGATCTAGACTTGTAAATCAATCAACTTTCCACGAAATAATCAAAGATCAATCGGTTTAAAACAAGTATAAAAATAGATCAATCGATTTTCAGATCAAAGAGCAATGATCAATCACAACAACATAGTAGATGAACCGACCAAAGATTGAATCGATGAACACACTTTTAGATCTATCGGTTTTATCAATCAAACGATCAGATTTATCAATAGAACTCACAAGGATGAATATATCAATCGATAAACACAGGAACAAGATCAGATCACTCGTAATAATCAACACAAAGCACAAATCGATCAAAAACTTAAGAGTCTATGAAAAGATCGGATCGAAAACAGAAAGGATAACGAGAACTCCCCTTCCAGAGATGCTCTGATACCACTTAACACGTTCCTAGGATGCTTCTCTGTATTGTTTGGGATATATCCTTGCGTAAACGAATCAAAAGACTCAAGTTTACCAAGGTTTGTGGATCGATTGGTGACACAAAGAGGTGTGGATGATCTCCTTGATACTCCTAGGCACTAGATATAATATGACACACCAAACTAGATCCTTAGTCGCCGGATATGACTCACCAGCAAGCTCTTGCACTCTACAAAGATCAGAGAGAAAGAGAGAATACAAAAGGTTTAGAATAAAAGACTGTGTGCCTTAGAATGAGGTTTACAAGAGTTTAAGTAGAAACCGAGAAACATGCTTCTTTAGGTTTCGAGAGCTTAATGAAATAAAAACCATAGTTTAAAACTTATCCTAAGATAGAGATGTGCTCGGTCCTAATATGCATATATCATGCATATACTAAGATACATCAACTAGGTGATTTGTGAAGCAAACTAAGGCCTCATTAAAAACCTAACTTTAGAAAACCCATTGGGACAAAACCAAAGGTAGGGAAAAAAAGCACACTTAGATTGCTTGCCTAGTTGATGATCAGCTTGACAAAGGGGTAGCTTGAATGGTGGTGAGGGTGTCTTGGTTGATCAAGCTTCGGCCAAGACAATCTTCTTGTATGAGTGACATCTTAAGTAATCCTCCAATAGCTTCCTTGAGCTTCTTTGATCTGGAACGAGTCATAGGCCCTTATGGAATGGACAATGCATCTTCATCAATTGGTTTGTCCATCAGCTCATCATCTCCATTAGTTGGCTGGTCCAAGATCACATCATAGAGATAGCTTGAATGGTGATCAAGATATCTCGGATCAAACCTTGTCCAATACTTTCTTCTTGTTGTGGATGTGAACTAAGTAATCCTACAACATTCTCCTTAAGTTTCTTGGCTCTGGAACGGGTCATGGGACCTTCTGAAATGGTCAGAGCATCATCACCAGGCTGCTGGTGAATTGTGGCATCATGTGGCTCGTCTAAGCCCTCTTTGCTCTCTTTAGTACTCTGGTCCATGATCACATCAGTATTCCATGAGAGAACCAAGCACATATATGTCGATTGCAACAAGGTGAGGCAAATGATTGCATTAGGAGTGATCTTGCGATGCTATACAAGGAGTGAGGATCAGTTGGCGGATGTGTTTACAAAGGCAGCAAGACAGAAGACAATGGAGTCCATCCATGTGAGGTTGGGTGATGCGTCCCTAGGATGCTCTTTGGTTGATTGGGAGGATAGATCCTTGCAAGAACGAATCAGAGACTCAAGTTTTTCAAGGTTTGTGGATTGAATGGTTACACAAGAGGGATGGACGATCTCTTGATACTCCTAGGCGACTGATGTGGATATGACACACCAAATAACAAGCCCTTAACTCTGGATATTACACACCAGAAACCTTCAACTCGTCAAAGACAAGAGGGAAGAGAGAAAACTAGGTTTTTGATAAAAGATTGCGTGCCTACAATAGGGTTAGGGAAAACCCTTAAATAAAAGAAACCAGAGAACATACTCTCTAGGGTTTCGAAAACATTAAAATGGAAACTATAGTTTATAACATAACATAAGCTTAAAATAAAAGGACTTCTGCTAGTCTAGGGCCTAAGTGATATGTAAGACAAGTCTTGGCCTCGTTAAAAACCTTCCTCCGAAAAACCTCGTGGGACAAAACCAAAAGCAAGGAAAAGAGCACACACCAAATGTCTTGCCTAGACACTAACTCAGCTTGATGTAGAGATAGCTTGAATGGTGATCAAGATATCTCGGATCAAACCTTGTCCAAGACTTTCTTCTTGTTGTGGATGTGAAGTGAGTAATCCTACAACAGTCTCCTTAAGTTTCTTGACTCTGGAACGAGTCATGGGACCTTCTGGAATGGTCAGAGCATCATCACCAGGCTGCTGGTGCATTGTAGCATCATGGGGCTTGTCTAAGATCTCTTTGCCCTCTTTGGTAATCTGGTCCATGATCACATCAGATTCCTTGGTGCTTTCCATGATCACATCATCCCCTCCCTCTTCGAAAAGATTTGTCCTCAAATATGTTTTACCTGTAATAGAGGGAACCAAATCAGTAACATCAAAGTTTAAAATCAGATTACACTTACCTTGCAAGCCTCTTTGATAGGCATTTCTGCTGACTGGTTCAGATATGTAGAAGGGATTGATCCGTTTGATTCCTGATACATTACTCAAACCTGCATCATACTCTTTGACACACAAAAAGTTAGCACACAAAATTTTATCATAGAGTAAGAGCAATAATCCAAATCCTTTTCTGCTCGGTTTTGGCTTGTATGTTGCATCTGGAGGTACTTCTTTGATGATGATGAAGCAAGTGACGCCTTGGTGCTTATCTTGGTCCAAATATGGTGGTTTGAACCTCATATCTTCCTCACGCTTGTAGCTTCTCCTTACACCCTTCAAAGCTTTCCTGAAATCTATACTTGGCTCTTTTGATAAAAACAAGAGTATTATATCTGTGTAAAGAGTGATAAAAGAATCATTGAAAACATTACCACTTACCTTAGCATGCTCACCTGGTCGCCAAAGATAGGTTTGAGATGTTCTAACCTTATCAAAATTCAAACAAAGCAGAGATAGGATCACCTAACTTGTAGAACCTATAACTCTTTCACCTGAGAAGCTTTGGACATGAGTCCAATTCGACGTGAGAGCCTGATGAGTTAAGTTTCTAATGCAGTTGGTTTCATGGCTTAAATCATTTTGGTTGATGAGATAGGATCTTCTGACTGCTCCTATATCACAGCTGGCGACTAGACAGTTTTCAAGATTTGCTTGGTGCTTCTCCAACTTAGCCAAAGACTCATCATTGATACTCTGATCATTGTAGCTCCTCTTTTCACCTGTACCTTTCTCAGCTTGTTTTGAACAAGTCAAGTGCGTTAATAGGTCAAAGAAAGTATTATAGACAAGGATGTCCCCAAAGCACAAAACAGTATGACTCTTCCATCTACTATGGATATCAAAGAAAATATTACAGACCCAAATATCATCAAGGATCAAGTTCACACATTCAGAAGCAGAGAGTTCTAATTTCAATTGTGCAACAGGTTTATCAAAGAAAGTGTTATACACTACAATATCCTCAAAGAACAATCCTACACGTTTAGAATCATTTTCAGCACACAAAAAAATCAATCTCAAGCTCAGAGATATTTGCAGATTTCAAAATTTGAAACTTAACACCAGCATGATGCAATTTCGGTTCATGCAGCTTCCTAGGTTCTTTCAAGACATATGTGGATGCAAAACAATCATCAGTGATCAAACCATGCCTAGGAAAATTCACAACAAAATCTTTTACTTTGTCAAGATCAAAACGTTTTATGTCTTCAGTACTCACTTTAACAAACATTTCAGGCACATAAGCAAGCATATTAAATTCCTTACAGTGCTTTTGTAAGTCATAAGACAAGGATTCATGAGCTGGTTCAGACTGCAAGTTTTTGTGCTGTTCTAGCTCTTCTCCTTGTGTTGATTGCTCTGGTTCGTTCTCTGCTGTTTCTTCCTTTGCAACCTGTGACACTAAAACAAGGCTACTCGGTGGCACCGGTTCAAGAAAATTTAGCTCACAACAAGAAGTACAAAAATTAAACTCAGGCTGAGGTAAGAAAACAGAAGACTCTTGTTCTGTCCAGACTTTCTTTTTACCAAAGATGTTTCTGTTTGAGCTTCTTGAATTGGTGCAGTTAAATCTGATTGTGCAGCTGAGTCTGGTTCTTGGTGCTGTGATGAACGTCCAGAGTTGGTCCCTTTAAATTGCTTCTCCACATCCACCATTACTTGTAATAACTTCTTTTTATCTTCCTCACTGAACCAGGAATGTTTTTCTGTTTTATCTTTGCTGTAACAGGTTACTGCCTTGCTAGATGAACCAAAAGTACTGGATGGACGTGATCTCTTGCTGTCAGGTTTTGTCTGAACTGAGATTGAAGAGTAGAGCTTTGTCTCAAATGGTTGTTTTCGAAGTACTTCCTTGTGGTACTGTCTTGGAACATACTCTCTTCGCATCAAAGTCCTCAGCTTATGCCAAGTTTCCACGGGTTCTTTTCCATCAAGTCTTCTGGACCTTATCATGTGATTCCACCATCTCCGAGCATAACCACAAAACTCAGCAGTAGTCATCTGAACCTTCTTTTTTTCAGCACAGTGTTGACTACTAAAAATCAACTCCATCTTCTCTTCCCACTCCAAATATGCAGCAGGATCAGCATCACCATAGAAAGGAGGGATTTTCATCTTTTGATCAGCAAATTTGTCTCTGCTACTGCCTCTGCCTTCATGCCCTCGTCTCATTCTCCTCTATTTGCTTCTAGACTCAAGACTATGACCATTAGCTTGTTGGAGATCCTGTCTAAACTCCTGCCAGAGTTTATCAAGGATGGTTTTCATCTTCTGCTGCAGCTGAGCATTCATAGCCTTAAGTAACAGACTTTCATTCTTAGTGAGGACTCCTTTCTGATCTCCTGCCATGGTACCAATGTTGTTTCCTCCTCAGACTTGGTCCCTATTGCTTCCTGCACAAAGGAAAACGAGACAACCAGTAAAAAGATTCTAGGCAAACAAGACAAGCAAAAGGAAAAAGGTAAACACAAACTAAAGCTTGTTTTGCAAGACAAAAAGCAAAAAGGATAATCAGCTAAGAAAAAAATGGAACTAGGGTTTCCGATTTCAAGCAAAAACGAAATTCTTCAATCCTTGTCTAAACTTCTCTAAGGTGTTCTAGCAGCCTAAACAACCTAAATCTACTCGTGTTCAAGATGATTAAGTTGATTAGCAGATGAAACAAAGAGATTTAAAGAGCAAAGACTTATGCGGCTAGGGTTTATCTCTCTAGGGTTGCCGCAAGCAAAAAGGAAAGAGCTTAAAACCTTGTCTAATCTCTATGAAATTCGAGAAGCCCTAATCAGATGAGATATACTGCTTAACAAAGGTTTAATACTGATGAAACACAAAGAAACAAGAGAGAACGAGTACTTCCCAATCCAAAATTGCTCTGATACCACTTGATGCGTCCCTAGGATGCTCTTTGGTTGATTGGAAGGATAGATCCTTGCAAGAACGAATCAGAGACTCAAGTTCTTCAAGGTTTGTGGATTGAATGGTGACACAAGAGGGATGGATGATCTCTTGATACTCCTAGGCGACTGATCTGGATATGACACACCAAATAAGAAGCCCTTAACTCTGGATATTTCACACCAGAAACCTTCAACTCGTCAAAGACAAGAGAGAAGAGAGAAAACTAGGTTTTTGATAAAAGATTGCATGCCTACAATAGGGTTAGGGAAAACCCTTAAATAAAAGAAACCAGAGAACATACTCTCTAGGGTTTCAAAAACATTAAAATGGAAACTATAGTTTATAACATAACATAAGCTTAAAATAAAAGGATTTCTGCTAGTCTTGGGCCGAGATAGGGCCTAAGTGATTTGTAAGACAAGTCGTGGCCTCGTTAAAAACCTTCCTCCGGAAAACCTTGTGGGACAAAACCAAAGGCAAGGAAAAGAGCACACACCAAATGTCTTGCCTAGACACTAACTCAGCTTGATGTAGAGATAGCTTGAATGGTGATCAAGATATCTCGGATCAAACCTTGTCCAAGACTTTCTTCTTGTTGTGGATGTGAAGTGAGTAATCCTACAACAGTCTCCTTAAGTTTCTTGACTCTGGAACGAGTCATGGGACCTTCTGGAATGGTCAAAGCATCATCACCAGGCTGCTGGTGCATTGTGGCATCATGGGGCTCGTCTAAGATCTCTTTGCCCTCTTTGGTAATCTGGTCCATGATCACATCATATTCCTTGGTGCTTTCCATGATCACATCATTGGGACTCATTGATTTAACCCACCTTAGCTAATCCCATGCTATGGGGTCTCCACTCTTTTTCCCACATCAAGGGGTTTTATCCCAAAAAGGGTTTTCTCTTTGGTGAGGTTTTTAATGAGGGAGATCTCATAGCCTTCCAAGCTTGACTTGTTCCATATGGTCAATCTTGAGGGGGAGTGTAAAGTTGAGATATCTACTTTATGTTTAATAGAGAGAAGGAGGAAAAGGGAAGGGTTTGAGTCGACCTTGTCCGTACAAGGCCGTACAGGCCGTACAGGCCGTACAAGGCCATACAGGTCATACAAGCCGTACAAGGTCGACCTAAAATGTCACTAGAATATGTTTTGGTAATGTGCAAAAATAGGGCAGGTTGTACGGACAGGCTTGTTCCGTACAACAAAAGTTACTGAGGTGAAAAAGGTAAAAGGAAAATACTTACCATGAGAAGAACGAGTGAGTTACTTGGAGTGGAAGAGAAGGTTTGGTTCGAGTAACCTTGAAGCTTTAGGTGCCAAGGTTACCGTTTGTGGATAAGGCTCGGTCAAGCTTACCAGCCAGTGCAAGATGTAAAGTGAGGAGCATCTAGTCAAGATGCCATTGGCATCTAGCTACCAGAGCCACTCGTTTGAACCATGGAACGCGCCTACTATCATGTCCACATACTTTCCTTCTCTTTGCTTTACGAAACCCTTGTAATCCTCCCTATATATTCCGGACTCTCTCTATGAATAAAGCATACAGTTCTTTCTAAGTTTTCGAGTCTCAATATGTTCTTCATAGTCTCTCATAATCTCTCTTCTCGTTTAGTCTAAACCAAGTCTTTTCCTTTCTAAATCTGTTCTTAATCTCTTTCTGGTTACATTTCTACCAAGATATCAAAAGATCTTAGACAGTGGTTGATATCCTATCAACTCTGTCTCCAGCCCATTCAGCATCACAATATCCTACCACTTCAGTACTTGCATTGCAAGCCATCCATACACCTTGACCAGGAGCTTCTCTCAAGTATCTCAAGATCCTCTCCACCATGTTCCAGTGATGTACCTTAGGGCTTTGCATATGCTGACTGACTTGGTTCACAGCAAAGCATACATCTGGTCGAGTAATGGTTAGGTATATGAGCTTGCCCACCATTCTTCTATACTTCTTGACATCTTCAAAGATAGTATCTTCATACTCCCCCTCTCGCAGAACTTTGTAGCCTTCTTCCAATGGAGTTTTGGCTTGTCTTCCTCCAAGATTTACTGCCTCATTGAAGAGATCAAGTGTGTACTTCCTTTGGGATAAGAAAAGGCCTTCTTTGGATCGACACATTTCAATCCCTAAGAAGTACTTTAACTCTCCCAAATCTTTTATATCAAATGTAGATTTGAGAAAAGCCTTGGTTGAGAGTATACCTTCCTTGTCACTGCCAGTAATGATAATGTCATCTACATAGATGAGAATGACAATGATCCCTTGCTTGCTGGTTAGTGTGAAGAGAGTATGATCAGCCTCTGATTTAAAAAAAAACCTCTTCCATTGAGTGTAGTGCTTAGCTTGTGATACCAGGCCCTAGGAGATTGCTTCAGACCATAGATTGCCTTCTTTAGTCTCCATATATTTCCAGGCTTGACCATGTTTTCTAAACCAGGTGGTGGTCGCATGTATACTTCATCCTCTAGCTCTCCTTGTAAGAAGGCATTCTTTACATCCGTCTGCCATAGATCCCATCCTAAGTTCACAGCCACAGAGAGGAGTATCCTTATGGTGTGGAGCTTGGCCACTGGTGCAAAAGTGTCTAGATAATCTTCCCCATATACTTGAGTGAACCCTCTTGCAACCAGTCTAGTCTTCTTCCTTTCTGGTTTCCCATTTGCCAAGTATTTGATTGTAAAGATGAGGCGGCTGGTGACTGCTTTCTTGCCCTTTGGTAACTCAGCTTCAAACCAGGTACCATTCTTCACCATGGCACCAATTTCATCACCAACTCAAGCTCTCCACTCTTCATCCTCCATGGCTTCTTCATAGGTTTTGGGAATATATTCCTGGTCCAATTCAACAACAAATGCTCGGTGCTTCAGTTGGTGAGCTACTGCCTCAGCATTGAAGTAGACTCTGGTGTTGATCCAGTTTGAGGCTGGTTTCCTGATTCTAGTACTCCTCCTTAGTACTTGTTCTGATTCCTCATTTTGGACCTCTTCTTCATTGGAAGAGGGCTGATTCTCATTTACCATTGATGTTTCTTGATCTTGTTGCTCAGCTTGGCCATGAATTCTTGCTGAATTTTCTGGTTGTGTTGGCTCAGAAGTATTGTCCCCGTCATGGTCATGGTGAGGAACCACCTGAACCTCAACTTCATCATTACTGGAATCAGCTTCAGTCTCAACCATTTCATCAGCTTCTGGTGTAGACCCTTTTGGCTCAGGTTCCATTCTTGCTTCAGGCATACTGACCCCAAGGTTTTCCATCACTCTCCTAAGGTTGCTTGCTCTATCAGAAGCTGATTGAGATAGATTCCCCAGATCCTCCAAACTCTTATCATTGTAGTATCCTCTTGATTCTACAAACTTCACATCTCTAGACACCAGGACTCTCCTAGTCTCTGGTTCATAACACTTGTAACCCTTTTGGTTTTAAGAGTAGCCAATGAACATAGCTCTTGTACTCTTGGCCTATAGCTTATTTCTTTGCTCTCCTGGTATCAAGACAAAGCAAAGACACCCAAACACACGCATATGATCAATAGATGGTCTGGTTTTGTTTAATACCTCAAATGGAGAGTGGTCTTGAAGGATTCTGGTAGGAATCCGATTGATCAAGTAGCATGCTGTCAAGACTGTATCCCCCCCCAAAACCTTTTAGGTACACTTGTATGGAACATCATGCTCCTGGCCACCTCCATCATATGTCGATTTTTCCTTTCAGCCACACCATTTTGTTGTGGTGTGTAAGGACAGCTAGTTTGCTGAATGATCCCATGCTGAGCTAGATATTGCTTGAATGCTTGACTAGTGTACTCTCCACCATTATCAGACCTGAGAATCTTCAACTTGGAATTGAAATGGTTGGAAACATGGTTATGGAAGTTCTTGAATGCCTCCAGCACCCGGTCTTTCGTCTGAATCAGAGTCACCCATGTGTATTTTGATTTCTTATCAATGAAGGTGACAAAGTACTTGTGATTCTCTCTGGACATACAAGGTGCCGTTCACACATCAGAATGAACCATGTCGAAACACTTCTCATAGATAGTGCTAGACCTTGGAAAGACTGTCCTACAGTGCTTCCCAAAGATACATGCCTCACATTAATCATTCAGCAACACCATACCCGGAAGCATCAAGTTCAAGGCATTAGTATGTGGATGTCCCAGTCTAGAGTGCCATATGGTGCTCTCAACCGCATTAGACGCACTGATCAGGCAGTGAGCAGGTGATGCACCATATATCTTATGAAAGTTTGATAGAGATTGAGTGTAGATGGAGAGAATAAGAGACTGAGAGAGAGATTTAGACTAAAGAAGAAGAGACTTGATAAGAGAGACTTGAAACCATTGGGAGAAACTAAGAGAAGAGACGAAAGGTTTCGATATCTTATTGACGAACAAGGTTTACAAATATATAGAGGAAGAATAAAGCCCTACAACGGATACAAGATAAGGTTCTGGATAAGCTTTTTCAACATGCGTGTGGAGTCAAAGACAAGGAGCGTCCCGTTTGAATTCTTGTGGCTGGAAAGCTTCACACGCGAGATTCCTTTGGCATCTTGACTAGATGCTCTTCCAGCACAAGCCAGCCTGTCAAACGCGCCCCTCAGTCAAGCTTGATTCGCTTGGTAACTAGTAAGAGTAACTCTGGGTCGAGTTACTCTTACCCGGGTAACTTCTCGTCCGCGGTAAACAGCTTCGCCCAAGTTGTACTGCCTAGTTGTACGGACATTGTATTGACAGCTCTAAACCATTTCCTCTCCTCTTCATAAGCCTTCCTCTATCATATTATAACCTTTGTTCAACACTCCCCCTCAAGCTTGACCATGTGGAACAAGTCAAGCTTGGAATACCATGAGATCTTCCTCTTTAAAAACCTTGCCAAAGAAAACCCTCCTTAGGGATAAAACCTCAACAAGGAAAAGAGTAAAGACCCCATGGGGAGGGGATCAGTTCTTTCTGGTAAGATCCATGAGTCCAAGACGAGTGTGAATGGACTCAATGGTCTTCTGCCTAGCTGCTTTAGTAAACACATCAGCTAGCTGATCTTCACTCCGGGTGTAGCATGGCAAGATGTCTCCGGATACTATCATTTGCCTCACCTTGTGGCAATCAACCTCAATATGCTTGGTCCTCTCGTGGAAAACTGAGTTGGAGGCAATGTGTATAGCTGCTTGGTTGTCACAGTGCATGGTGATTTATATTGCAATGATACTTTCACTCCTAATGATGTCTACTTTCAGGATATTGAAACTAGTAGGTTGCTGGGCAAAGGTGTAACCAAGGGAGACTTGTACTTACTTGAAGACACCAAGCTTGCATCCAATTTATCTTATGCTTTCAGTTCTGCTTCTAATTTCCCTAAAGATGTAATGTGGCATGCTAGATTAGGACACCCCCATTCTCGTGCTTTGAACATCATGTTGCCTAGTATTTCATTTCAAAGTGATTGTGAAGCTTGTATCTTAGGAAAACATTGCAAGACTATGTTCCCTAAGTCTAGTACAATCTATGAAAATTGCTTTGATTTGATTCTTTCTGATGTGTGGACTGCCCCTTGTGTTTCTAGAGAACTTCATAAATACTTTGTGACATTTATAGATGAAAATCTAAGTACACTTGGATAACCCTGCTTCAATCAAAAGATAGGGTGTTAGATGCTTTCATAAACTTTCAAACATATGTATCTAACCATTTCAATGCCAAGATAAAGATTTTTAGATCAGATAATGGAGGGGAGTTTACCAGCAATGCCTTTAGGCAACACTTAGCAAAGCAGGGGGTGATCCATCAAACCAGCTGCCCTTACACACCACAACAAAATGGTGTGGCTGAGAGAAAGAATAGGCATCTTATGGAGGTGGCCAGGAGCATGATGTTTCATACAAATGTCCCTAAAAGGTTTTGGGGAGATGCTGTGATGACAGCTTGTTACTTGATCAATAAGATACCTAGCAAGGTTCTACAAGATCAGTCTCCTCATGAGGTACTAAACAAACATAGACCGTCTATAGATCACCTTCGGGTATTTAGTTGTTTGTGCTTTGTTTTGATTCCAGGAGAACAAAGGAATAAACACGAACCAAGAAGTACTAGAGCCATGTTCATTGGTGACTCACCTCACCAGAAGGGATACAAGTGTTATTCACCAGAAACCAGGAGGGTTCTCATCTCTAGAGATGTGAAGTTTGTTGAGTCCAGAGGCTACTATGATGAGAATATTTGGGATGAGGTGAAGAACCTGTCTCAATCAGCCTCAGAGAGAGCAGAAAACTTAAAGAGGGTTATGGAAAGTCTTGGCATCAGCATACCAGACGAGAGGGTTGTTACTGAGCCAGAGATAAGACAAGAAAACCAACTTCCACCAAATGGAGTGGATAATGAAGCTGTTGAGGATACTCACCTTGATCCTGAGGGGAGGGAGACAAACTGAGCAACAACAAGGAAGCTTAGTGTCTCATGATCAAGAAGAGCCACGAGAAGAGTCAGTTGTGAGTGAAGGTCAGTCTATGGATGATGAGGGAACAGCAACTGAAGAAAATATTCAGCCTCAGCCATTGAGAAGGAGCAACAGGATCAGACATCCTCCCTCCAATTGGGTTAACACAAGGGTCTACTTCAACTCACAAGCAGTAGCACATCCTTTAAGAGTTGTATGTTTTCTAGCTCAGTACCCTCAGGAACATGTAGTGTTCATTGGAGAACTGGACCAGGAGTACATTCCAAGGTCATATGAAGAAGCTATGGAATACAAGGAGTGGAGAGACTCATTTGGAAATGAAACCAATGCCATGATTGTAAATGACACTTGGTATGAAGTGAAGCTTTCAAAAGGAAAGAAGGCAGTAACAAGCATGTGGATCTTCACTATCAAATACAATGCTGATGGTTCTGTGGAGAGGTGAAAGACAAGACTTGTGGCAAGGGGGTTTACTCAGACATATGGAGAAGACTATCTTGACACTTGTGCACTAGTAGCTAAGCTTCACACCATAAGAATCCTTCTATCTTTAGCTGTCAACATGGAGTGGGATTTATGGCAGATGGATGTGAAGAATGCTTTCTTACAAGGAGAGCTTGAAGATGAAGCCTACATGAGACCACCTCATGGATTAGAGCATCTTGTCAAGCCTGGAAATGTCCTTAGACTGAAGAAAGCCATCTACGGGTTGAAGCAATCACCAAGGGCTTGGTATCATAAGCTTAGCACCACTCTCAATGGAAGAGGATTTGTGAAATCTGAAGCTGATCACACGCTCTTCACACTCACCAGTTCACAAGGAATTGTAGTGATCCTGGTATATGTGGATGATATCATCATCACATGAAGTGACAAGGAAGGTATCCTCTTAACTAAAGCATTTCTTAAACTTTCATTTGATATCAAAGACTTGGTGAGTTAAAGTACTTCCTAGGGATTGATATATGCCGATCTAAAGAGGGGCTGTTTCTGTCCCAAAGGAAGTACACACTTGATTTGTTGAGTGAGGCAGGTGATTTAAGTGGAAGAGTAGCCAAACACCATTAGAGGATGGTTATAAGGTCTTGCATGAAGGGGAGATTGAAGACAAGCCATATGTAGATGTCAAGCACTATAGGAGAATGGTTGGAAAGCTCATCTATCTTACCATCACCAGACCAGACGTGTGCTTTGCAGTTAACCAAGTCCGTCAACATATGCAAACCCCAAAGGTGCATCACTGGAACATGGTGCAGAGGATCTTGAGATACCTAAGAGAGGCACCAGGACAAGGAGTATGGCTGGGGTGTAACAAGAACACAGAGATTGTGGGGTATTGTGATGCAGATTGGGCTGGTGATAGAGTAGACAGGAGGTCTACAACAGGCTATTGTACCTTTATTGGAGGAAACTTAGTCACTTGGAAGAGCAAGAAGCAGAAGATAGTGTCATGTTCAAGTGCTGAAGCAGAATATAGAGCAATGAGGAAGCTCACTAGTGATCTCATTTGGATCAGGAACCTGTTAAGAGACTTGGGCATAGAGACTACAATTCCCATCACCATGCACTGCGACAACCAGGCAGCAATTCACATAGAATCAAACAGTGTGTTCCATGCGAGGACTAAACACATTGAAGTAGATTGTCACAAGGTCAGACAAGCTGTGGAGCAGCAAATTATCTTGCCTTGCTACACTCGAAGTGAAGATCAGTTGGCAGATATCTTCACCAAAGCAGCAAGTTCTAAGGTCTGTGAGTTCATTCATCCAAAGCTTGGACTCATGGACATGCCATCTCACTGATCTTCTTAACCATGAGGTGTTCTACTCTTTTTCCTTGGCTTAGTTTTCTCACAAGTGGTTTTTTCTAAGCTAAAGGTTTTAATGAGGGAATGCTTCATGGTTTTCAAGCTTGACCAGTCCCTATGGTCAAGCTTGAGGGGGAGTGTTGAGATGAAGCAAGAATAAGTGAGGAGAAGGTCAGATTTAAGATGACTTGGGAAGCAAGGTTGTCCGTACAACCTAGGTCTCAAGCTTGACGTGTAAGGCAAGAAGAGGAGAGAGTGAAGCAAGAAGGAGTCTGGAAGTATTTACTTGTGTGCTTAAGGCATTTCGAATTTGAATTGAAGAATCACATGTGAGGATAAAGATACCAGTCTTGGACTGAAGCAGAATCACATGTGAGGATAAGGAGACCAGTCTTGGACTGAAGCAGAATCACATGTGAGGATAGGGGACCAGTCTTGGACCCATTAGGACCTGTTACTTTCAGACTGGCTCGCCTGATCCTACACAGTTGGGTACCAATTTGGACTCACTCTCATTTGGACTCACCCTCCCTTTGTTTATTGTTTTACTTATTTTACTATTTTTCCTAGAAGCATCTCTCCTCTATTTATGTAATGTTCCAGAAATCAATTGAGGCAAGGAAACAGATTATTCCTCTAATCTCTCGTGTCTCTCTCTCTCTCTCTCTCTCATCAGTCTCTCTCTTGTTCTTCAACATGTTCTTCAAGTTCTTCAACTAATCTCCCTCTGAATCTCTAAAACTCTCATAAAGTAGTGTCATGCAGCAAACTTCTCACAAGATGCATAAGCTTCCTTGAAATCAAGGTCAGTATCATACATATCTTTAATCTGCTCAAACCTAAGTAAGTTAGCATCTAGAGTGGTCAAGAGAACATACCTTCGAGATAGTGCATCAGCAACTATGTTCTCCTTACCTTGTTTATACTTGATCACGTATGGGAATGTTTCAATGAACTCTACCCATCTTGCGTGTCTCTTACTAAGCTTAATCTGCACTTTTAGATACTTTAGGGACTCATGATCAGTGTGGATGACAAACTCCTTGGGCCACAGGTAATGATGCCATGTTTGCAAGGCCCTCACCAAGGCATAGAGTTCTTTGTCATAGGTTGCGTAGTTGAGAGTGGCTCCTCCAAGCTTCTCACTGAAGTAGACAATGGGTTTCCTATCCGGCATCAACACAGCACCAATTCCAATTCCTGAAGCATCAAATTCTATGTCAAAAGTTTTTGTAAAGTCAGGAAGCATAAGAAGAGGTGATTGAGTAAGCTTCTCTTTTAGGCATTGGAAAGCCTTCTCTTGTGCTTCTCCCCACTTGAAACCGACATCCTTCTTTATCACTTCAGTTAAGGGAGCTGCAATGGTGCTAAAGTCTCTCACAAAACGCCTATAGAACCCAGCAAGCCCATGGAAACTTCTCACTTCTCCTACTGAGGTTGGGTCGGCCAGTCCTTGATGGCTTTGATATTTTCTTCATCCACCTTAACTCCATCTGCAGTCACAACAAAGCCTAGAAAAACCAAGTTATCCGTGAAAAAAATGCACTTCTTCAAGTTGACAAAAAGCTTTTCATTTCTCAAAACATTCAGGACAGCCCTAAGATGTTCTATATGTTTGTCTAAGGTCTTGCTATATACTAAGATGTCATCATAGTATACAACAACAGAAATGCCAATGAATGATCTAAGGACATGATTCATTAACCTCATGAATGTACTAGGTGCATTTGTCAATCCAAATGGCATAACTAACCACTCATATAATCCATGTTTAGTTTTAAATGCAGTCTTCCACTCATCTCCTTCTTTCATCCTAATCTGATGATAACCACTTTTCAAATCTATCTCAGAAAAGATGCAAGAACCATGCAATTCATCAAGCATATCATCTAATCTAGGTATAGGGTGGTGATACTTCACCATGATGTTGTTGATTGATCTACAATCAACACACATACGCCATGTACCATCCTTCTTAGGCACTAGGAGCACTGGTACAACACATGGGCTCAAGCTCTCTCGGATATAGCCCTTCTCCATGAGTTCCTCTACTTGTCTTTGCAATTCCATGGTCTCAACCGGGTTGGTTCTGAATGCTGGTCGGTTTGGAAGTGTAGATCCTGGAACAAAGTCTATTTGGTGCTCAATCCCTCGCAAAGGAGGTAACCCAATGGGACTGTCCTCTGGAAATACATCTTGAAACTCCTGCAAAAGAGAAACCATTTCACTCAGATACACCGGTGTAGAATCTGTTAAGTTCAAAAGAGTTTCTTTAAACACAAGTAAGATAACTGATTGGTTAGAGTAAAGAGTTCTTTTGATATCACCCATGTTGGCATAGAAGTTTGGCTGCTTAGTTCCAGCCGGTTTGAGATCAATCTCCTTCTTCTTTTAGAGTTGAATCTGATCATGCTGAACTTCCTTAGGTGTCAAGGGAACTAGGACAGTCTTGCAACCCTTGAACTCAAAGGAGTGCATGTTGGTGTAGCCATCATGGATAACTCCGCGATCAGATTGCCAAGGTCTCCCAAGAAGTATGTGACCAGCTTCCATAGGCAACACATCACACAAGACTTCATCTTCATATCTTCCTATGGCTAAAGGAATGAGAACTTGATTTGAGACCTTCATGGTGCCTTCTTCATTCAACCATTGTAGCCGGTAAGGCTGTGGATGCTTATGAACCTTCAAACCCAACTTCTTGACCATTGTCTCACTAGCAGCATTCACACAACTACCTCCATCAACTATAAGGCTGCAAACCTTTCCTTGCAACAAGCACCGGGTATAGAATTGTGAGATTTATGTTAGAATGAGAGATTTAGAAGTAGTTTACTGCTGGAGAATGAAGAACGTGGAGAACAAGAGAGAGAGAGAGAGAGAGAGAGAGAGAGAGGGATTTTGAAATTCAAAGAGAGAGAAGGATAGAAATGATTTCCTTGCCTAAAATGATTATGGTTACATGCTTTAAATAAGCTAAATCAGTAGACATAAGGACAACAAGAAATAATAAACAAAGCTTCTGTCTTCTGAGCACTAAGTGACAAAAGGCTCTTCCAGCCATGGTGAAAGTGACAGCCCATTGAAGATTCAAACCTTAGGCCCAACATGTCAACTTTTCTTGTAACCTTCCCAACGTATTTCTTCCCTCTTCTAACCAGAATAACAATATAATAAGACTTCTTGGACATATTGGTCAAGGCAGATCACTTGCTTGCTGTCTAGGTTAGGTCTTGTCTTTGTCTCTTCATCTCTAAGCTTCATTTCTCCTCTTCTTCATATCAACATCTACATCAACTCCAAATTATTTCTTCTTCATCTCAACAGCTCCTTATTGCTTCATCTCAACAATTCTTGCCATTCACTTCTTCATGTCAACACTCCCTGATGAGGACATTCAACTAGAGCTTGAACCAGACCTAACTGAACCTGATATCCAAGACATGATCAGCAAGATAACTAAGGCAGAGACTGTTCAAGAAGTGCCAGTACCAACCGTATACAAGGGAGCTATAACCAGACAAAGAGCTAAGATACTTCAACATAAGTTTAATGAGAGCATGATACTTGCTTCTGATCTTGAACAGGTTAACACCACTAAAGAAGCTACTGATGATAGCACCAAGATGGATGCCCTGAAGATGGGAGAGCCAAGCTTGAAGGATGATGGACCGGATGAACAATACCAAAGCATCAAGAGGAGATCCCTGGCCATTCATTCCAAACCACAGTCACAACAATCTGATGATCCTTGCCATAGAAGACCAACTTGCCTAGCAAGACTCTTGGACTGATCAAGTAACTAGGCCAAGCTCCTTGTGTGTGCTCTTTTCCTTGCTCTTGGTTTTGTCCCAGTGGGTTTTACGGAGGAAGGTTTTTAACGAGGCCAATATCTGCTTCACATAATTCCTAGATGCTATTTCGGTCCAAGCTATGACGAATTATGTCATTTTGTTATATTTTCTTTTTTAAACTATAGTTTTTATTTCCTGACCTAAAGGAGCCTGTTCCTTTAGTCCTATTTATAGTTTTTGCACGCCCCCTTTCTTTGGGCAGTCCTGAATAAAGAGAAAAGCTTTTCTTCGGAAACCCTAGAATTCTCTCTCTAGAATTCGCCTCCTTTCTCTCTGCCTTGTGAGACCAGTACCTCCACGGCCTAGAGAAGCTTTGTGTTGTATCACGAGTCCCTCCATTCCTCGTGTGGTGCACTTCAATCCATCAAGTTACTTCTGTCCAGATTCCTTTGGTTGATTAGATCAATCCAGACGAGTCACCCCTTGTGCAGATCGGCTCCTTCTCTTGTACTAAGAGTCATACAGCCTTTGATAGCTTAGGCTTGTATCATTTCTGGTATCAGAGCTGAAGTTCCTTCAGCATCAGGTTGCATCTATCCTATCTCTTCTTACTTGCAATCGTTTATTTTTGTTTTGCATTCACGAAATAAAACCTATAAGAAGTCATATTGTTTCTGTTGCATCTAGTTTAACTTGTTCAATTTCATAAAGAAAGAAAACCTTAAAAAGAAATCGATTTGTCTCTTTTGCATCTAGTTGTTTCATCTTTCCTAAACACGTTTGTTCATCCTGTTCTTATTGATGTCGAGTTTAGGTTGTCCCTAGATCATTACTTTCGTGCAAAAGAATCAGAAAAAAGTGATAGTATTAAGTGCATATCCGGTTTTCCATTTTGGTCGATACTATTTTCCTTTTTGGTCGATACTCTTTTCTTTTCCATTTATTTTGCTTGCAAACCACTCCTTTTCTTTTCTCTTTAGTTTTTTTTTTCGAATTTTTAAACTCAAAAAAAAAAGTAGTTTAACTTATTTTAGTTATTACTCTTCAAATTTTAAAAAAAATTATATATATTTTTCTTGTCTTTCCTTTTTATTAACTCAAGCAGAAACTTAGGTCTTCTTTGTTTCTTGTTAGGTTAATCGACAGCAGCCATGGGGGAAGCAGCTGAGCAAGTCGCCCTCATGCAGATGTTTGCAGCCTTGAGAGAAGACATGATGGCAATGCGCCAAGACCTTGGAGATCGGCTAACTAGGGTCGAGCAAAGACCAACAATGCAAGCAGTCCGGAATGTTGACAGGTTCCTCAATCCGAACCAAGGCAACAACAGAAGAGAAGGTGTGCACCACAATGACAATCCGGAGACTAGTACACGGAATCAACAGACTGATGAAGACACTGGCCAGCAACGTGTCCCTAATCCAACCCAAAGAGCAGGCCTTCAGCCAGATGACTATGGTGATGAGGAAGGAGAGGAGTTCTTGCCCCCACCTAGAGTTCCTCGCCGGCAAAACAGGCACCAGGAGTTTGAAGAAGAGGACTACTTACCTCCCTTGAGAGCTCCTCGCCAACAGCACCACCACCAAGGGCGGGAACACATCAAGATGGAAGCCCCAACCTTTGCTGGAAAGGTTGATCCTGAAGCTTACCTTGATTGGGAGAAGAGGATGGATCATATCTTTAACTACTACAACCACCCTGGTCCCAAACGAGTTGCTTTAGCAGTAGCTTAACTCACGGACAATGCTCTTTCCTGGTGGGACAGATTGTGTTCAGATAGAAGGAGAAGTAATCTGAGGCAACTAGACTCTTGGTTAGACATGAAGGACGCAATGAAGCAGAGATTTGTTCCACAACACTTTCACCGGGATCTACAGAGGAAGTTCAGATCACTTAAGCAGCTCAACAAGTCAGTGGAAGAGTATTATGAGGAGTTTGAGAAGCTGAGAAATCGCCTAGACCTTAATGAGGATGAAGAGGCTACTATGGCTCAATTTATTGACGGACTAAAAGATAGGATAAGCTGCAAGGTTGAAAGGCAGGGTTACACTGATATGAGGGATCTCTTTCACCTAGCTGTCCATGCGGAGCAACACATCAAGAAGAAGAACTCTAGAAGCAAGTCTCAATCTACCTGGAACTCAAGTAACAGCAACTACAACAAACCAGTGGACAAGGGAAAAGGAATTGAAGGGGATAACAGACCTAAGACTCGTCCCACTGAACCCAACAGAGACACCAGAGCAGAACCAGGGAAGAACACTAACCCCCAGCGTTCCAGAGACATTACCTGCTTCAAGTGTAGAGGCCGAGGACATATGGCAAGAGAATGCCCAAACCAGAGAGTCATGATGCTCACTGAAGATGGTGGTTATGAGTCTCATGATGAAGATGATCCGTTGATTCAAGAAGAACTTGGAGAGATTGAATATCCAGACGTGGGAGAGAGCTTGATGATCAGGCGTGTGCTTAATGTCCAGATGCAACCAGCTGAGACCATCCAAAGAGAAAACATATTCCACAGCCGATGTACCATCAGAGGCAAGGTATGTAATCTCATCATAGATGGTGGGTCTTGCACCAATGCTGCTAGTGCTTATATGGTAGATAAACTTGGTTTAGAAAAGACTAAGCATCCGCATCCATATAGACTAAGATGGCTAGATGATAAGGTTGAATTACAAGTTAAAGAACAAGTTAACATTCCATTTAGCATTGGTAAGTATCAAGATGCAGTAACGTGTGATGTAGTACCTATGCAAGCAGGACATGTATTGTTAGGTAGGCCATGGCAGTGGGATAGAGAAACTAAACATGATGGTAGGTCTAACATGTACACTTTCATGCATGATAAGCGCAAGGTTAGCTTAGCACCTCTCACACCAGCACAAGTTCATGAATTGCATTTACAAATGGCTAAAGAGAAAGAGAAATCTGTTAAGTCTAATTTTCTTATTAGGCCTAGTTATGTCAGGAAGGCTGCTGCTACTAAACACACAATGCTACTAATGATCTTTAAGGAGCTTTTGAGTGCAGGTTCTGATGAGGTTACACTTCATCCAGAGATTACTAGGCTTCTTGACAGGTTCAAAGATGTGTTTCCAGAGGAGATTCCAGCCGGTTTACCACCACTTAGAGGCATAGAACACCAAATAGATTTCATACCCGGAGCCCCTTTACCAAAAAACCATCCTATAGGGTAAACCCTGAGGAAACCAAAGAGTTAGAGAGACAAGTTCAAGACCTATTAGACAAAGGATATGTTAGGGAAAGCCTTAGTCCTTGTGCTGTACCTGTCCTATTAGTACCAAAGAAGGATGGAACCTGGAGGATGTGTGTAGACTGCCGTGCTATAAACAACATCACCATTAAGTATAGACACCCCATACCTCGCTTAGATGACATGCTAGATGAACTAAGTGGAGCCACCATCTTCTCTAAAATAGACCTTAAGAGTGGGTACCATCAGGTGAGAATGAAAGAAGGTGATGAGTGGAAAACTGCCTTCAAGACAAAGCAAGGTTTGTACGAATGGTTAGTGATGCCATTTGGACTCACCAATGCCCCTATCACTTTCATGCGTCTCATGAACCATATTCTTAGACCATACATCAGTAAGTTTGTTGTGGTTTACTTTGATGACATCCTAATTTACAGTACTTGTTTATTTGATCATGTGACACATCTTGAGCAAGTATTAGAGACACTTCGACAAGAAGGACTTTATGCAAACCTCAAGAAGTGCACATTCTGCACTGATAAACTTGTTTTCCTAGGTTTTGTTGTGAGTTCACAGGGATTACAGGTTGATGAGGAGAAGATAAAGGCAATACAAGACTGGCCAGAGCCCACCAACATTAGCCAAGTCCGGAGTTTTCATGGTTTAGCCAGCTTCTACAGGCGTTTTGTCAAAGACTTCAGTAGTATAGCTGCACCACTCACTGCCGTAGTAAAGAAGAGTGTTGGGTTCACATGGGAAAAGGCCCAACAAGAAGCTTTCCAGACCTTAAAGGATCGCCTAACCCATGCCCCGGTCCTAGCTTTACCTGACTTCAACAAGACCTTTGAAGTGGAGTGTGATGCATCAGGGATTGGGATTGGAGCCGTGTTGATTCAAGGAAGGAAGCCAGTTGCTTATTTCAGTGAGAAGTTAGGTGGAGCAGCTCTCAACTATCCGACCTATGACAAGGAGCTGTATGCTCTAGTGAGGGCCTTAGAGACATGGCAACACTACCTGCTATCTAAGGAGTTTGTGGTCCATACTGACCATGAGACTCTAAAGCATCTAAGAGGCCAAACAAACCTTAAGAAGAGGCACGCCCGCTGGATGGAGTTTATAGAGACCTTCCCTTACATCATCAAGTACAAGAAGGGAAAGGAAAACATTGTAGCTGATGCCCTTTCAAGAAGATATGTTTTGATTGCCACAATGGAAGCCAAGGTGATGGGGTTTGAATTCATCAAGGATCTATATGGAGGGGATCCGGATCTTGCTGAGATCTACTCTAGTTGTACCGGAGGTCCACAAGGGAAGTTCTACTTACATGAGGGGTTTCTATTTAAAGGCAAGAGACTATGCATCCCTCAGTGTTCACTGAGAGACTTGATCACCAGAGAAGCTCATGGAGGAGGGCTCATGGGACATTTTGGCGTGGACAAAACCTTAGCTGTGGTAAGGGAACATTTCTATTGGCCTCATCTCAAGAAGGCAGTAGAATCCCATTGTGCAAGATGTGTAACTTGCCAGAAAGCTAAGTCCCGAGTACAACCCCATGGCCTATACATGCCACTACCTATTCCCACTGCTCCTTGGGTGGATATCTCCATGGACTTCGTACTAGGCTTACCCAAGATTCAACATAAGGATTCAATCTTTGTTGTGGTGGACAGATTCTCCAAAATGGCACACTTCATACCTTGTGCCAAGGTGAATGATGCATCTAAAACGGCTGATCTGTTCTTTAAAGAGGTGGTACGCTTACATGGAGTCCCACGGACCATAGTTTCTGATCGTGATAGCAAGTTCCTGAGTCATTTCTGGAGGACATTATGGAAGAAGATGGGAACAAAGCTGCTATTCTCCACCACATGTCACCCCCAAACGGATGGGCAGACTGAAGTAGTAAACAGGACCCTCTCTACGCTGCTTAGATCCACCATTGGGAAGAATATGAAGAACTGGTTGGACTGCATTCCATTCATAGAGTTTGCATACAACCGGGCTCAGCACTCAGCTACTAAGATGTCACCTTTTGAAGCTGCTTATGGTTTCAACCCTAAGACCCCTTTAGACCTCAAGCCATTACCACCAGCTGAAGTGATTAGTCTAACCGGAGAAGCAAAAGCTGAGTATGTAAGGGAATTGCATAAGAAGGTTAAGGAGAACCTGGAGAAGAGAACTGAGCAGTATGTCAAGCAAGCCAACAAAGGGCGCAAAGAGATTGTGTTTGAACCAGGAGAATGGGTCTGGTTACATATGAGGCAAGAAAGGTTTCCCAACCAGAGGACTTCCAAGCTGAAAACAAGGGGAGATGGTCCTTTCCAAGTTGTTGAGAGGATCAACAACAATGCCTACCGTCTTGACCTGCCAGGTGAGTTGAACGTGTCATCAACCTTCAATGTTGCTGATTTATCTCCTTGTTTTGCAGATGAACCAGTTTTGAGGTCAAAACCTTTTGAAGAGGGAGGGAATGATGAGGACATTCAACCAGAGCTTGAACCAGACCTAACTGAACCTGATATCCAAGACATGATCAGCAAGATAACTAAGGCAGAGACTGTTCAAGAAGTGCCAGTACCAACCGTATACAAGGGAGCTATAACCAGACAAAGAGCTAAGATACTTCAACATAAGTTTAATGAGAGCATGATACTTGCTTCTGATCTTGAACAGGTTAACACCACTAAAGAAGCTACTGATGATAGCACCAAGATGGATGCCCTGAAGATGGGAGAGCCAAGCTTGAAGGATGATGGACCGGATGAACATACCAAAGCATCAAGAGGAGATCCCTGGCCATTCATTCCAAACCACAGTCACAACAATCTGATGATCATTGCCATAGAAGACCAACTTGCCTAGCAAGACTCTTGAACTGATCAAGTAACTAGGCCAAGCTCCTTGTGTGTGCTCTTTTCCTTGCTCTTGGTTTTGTCCCAGTGGGTTTTACGGAGGAAGGTTTTTAACGAGGCCACAATCTGCTTCACATAATTCCTAGATGCTATTTCGGTCCAAGCTATGACGAATTATGTCATTTTGTTATATTTCCTTTTTTAAACTATAGTTTTTATTTCCTGACCTAAAGGAGCCTGTTCCTTTAGTCCTATTTATAGTTTTTGCACGCCCCCTTTCTTTGGGCAGTCTTGAATAAACAGAAAAGCTTTTCTTCGGAAACCCTAGAATTCTCTCTCTAGAATTCGCCTCCTTTCTCTCTGCCTTGTGAGACCAGTACCTCCACGGCCTAGAGAAGCTTTGTGTTGTATCACGAGTCCCTCCATTCCTCGTGTGGTGCACTTCAATCCATCAAGTTACTTCTGTCCAGATTCCTTTGGTTGATTAGATCAATCCAGACGAGTCACCCCTTGTGCAGATCGGCTCCTTCTCTTGTACTAAGAGTCATACAGCCTTTGATAGCTTAGGCTTGTATCACTCCCCCTCAAGCTTGACCATGTGGAACAAGTCAAGCTTGGAAGCCATGAAGCATTCCCTCATTAAAACCTCAGCTAGGTAAAACCACATGGGAGAAAAACCAAGCTAAGGAAAAAGAGTAGAACACTTCATGGAGGAGAGATCAGTGACATGTGAGGTCTATGAGCCCAAGCTTTGGATGAATGAACTCACAGACCTTAGTACTCGCAGCCTTTGTGAAGATATCAGCTAGCTGGTCTTCACTTCTTGTGTAGCAAGGTAAGATGATCTTCTGCTCCACAGCTTGTCTTACCTTGTGACAATCCACCTCAATATGTTTAGTCCTCTCATGAAAGACTGAATTGCTAGCAATGTGTATAGCAGCCTGGTTATCACAATGCATAGTGATTGGTGTTGTGGTCTCAAATCCCAAATCCTTAAGAAGTCCTTTGATCCAGATTAGCTCACTTGTAAGCTTTCTCATGGCTCTATATTCTGCCTCAGCACTTGAACATGAAACCACCTTTTGCTTCTTGCTCTTCCAAGTTACCAAGTTGCCTCCAATAAATGTACAATAACCAGTAGTTGATCTCCTATCAACCCTATCTCCAGCCCAATCAGCATCACAATAGCCTACTATCTCAGTACTCTTGTTGCAACCCATCCAAACTCCTTGCCCTGGTGCTTCTCTCAAGTACCTCAGAATCCTTTCCACCATGTTCCAATGGTGCATCTTAGGAGCTTGCATATGCTGGCTCACTTGATTCACTGCAAAGCACACATCTGGTCTTGTGATAGTGAGATATATGAGTTTTCCCACCATCCTTCTATAGTGCTTCACATCTTCATATGCCTTATCTTCAATCTCCCCCTCACGCATCACTTTGTACCCCTCCTCTAGTGGTGTTTTAGCAGCTCTACCACCAAGATCTCCAGCTTCCTTTAATACATCAAGAGTGTATTTCCTTTGGGACAGAAACAGTCCCTCCTTGGATCTACACATCTCAATCCCTAGAAAATATTTGAGCTCTCCCAAATCCTTGATATCAAATGTAGCCTTGAGGAAAGCTTTGGTGGAGCTGATCCCCTCTTTATCACTGCCTGTGATAATGATATCATCCACATAAATGAGGATCACAATGATCCCTTGCTGGCTGGTGAGAGTAAACAAGGTGTGATCAGCCTCAGATTTAACAAACCCTCTTCCATTAAGGGTTGTGCTCAGTTTGTGATACCAGGCTCTTGGAGATTGCTTCAGACCATAGATTGCTTTCCTAAGCCTCAAGACATTGCCTGGTTTAACCATGCCTTCCATACCAGGTGGTGGACGCATGTATACCTCATCTTCTAGCTCTCCTTGTAGGAATGCATTCTTGACATCCATTTGCCAAAGATCCCATTCCAAATTCACAGCAAGAGAGAGCAAAATCCTTATGGTGTGAAGATTTGGCACTGGTGCAAAGGTTTCAAGATAGTCCTCACCATATACTTGAGTGTAGCCTCTTGCTACCAGCCTGGTCTTCTTCCTCTCAGGTTTCCCATTGGCTAAGTACTTAATTGTGAACAGCAACATGCTTGTTACTGCCTTCTTGCCTTTGGGAAGTTCAGTTTCAAACCAGGTTCCATTCTTCTCCATAGCACCCATCTCATCTCCTACTGAATCTCTCCATTCCTTAATTGCCGTAGCCTCTTCATATGACCTTGGTATGTAAGCCTCATCAAGGTTAGTGATGAAGGCATGATGATCCATAGGATATTGAGCTAGGGAGCATGTTGCTTGAGTAGGATGGGCAACTCCTTGAGAGTTGAAATAAACCCTTGTGTTGATCCAATTAGAAGCAGATTTTCTGAGCCTAGTACTCCTCCTTAGTACTGGTGGTGCTACTTCTTCTGTAACAGCTTCTGCATCATCTGAGGACTGACCCTCATTTACCATTGATTCCTCTTGATCTTGTTGCTCAGCTTGGCCATGAATTCTTGCTGAGTTTTCTGGTTGTGTTGGCTCAGCAATATTGTCCCCCACATGGTCAAGGTGAGGAACCACCTGAACCTCAACTTCATCATTGCTGGAACCAGTTTCAGTCTCCACCCTTTTATCAGCTTATGGTGTAGACCCTTGTTCAGGTTCCATTCTTGCGTCAGGCATACTGACCCCAAGGCTTTCCAACACTCTCCTAAGATTGCTTGCTCTATCAGAAGCTCATTGAGATAGGTTCTCTAGATCCTCCCAACTCTTATCATTGTAGTATCCTCTTGATTCTACACACTTCACATCTCTAGACACCATGACTCTCCTAGTCTCTGGTTCATAGCATTTGTAACCTTCTGGTTCCAATGAACATTGCCCTTGTACTTTTTGCTTCTAATTTGTTCCTTTGTTCACCTGGTATTAATACAAAACAAAGACACCCAAACACACGCATATGGTTAATAGATGGTCTGGTTTTGTTGAGTACCTCAAATGGTGAGTGATCTTGGAGAACTCTGGTGGGAATTCGATTGATCAAATAACATGCTATCAAGACTGCATCTCCCCAAAACCTTTTAGGCACACTTGTATGAAACATCATGCTTCTGGCCACCTCCATTAGATGCCTATTTTTCCTCTCAACCACCCCATTTTGTTGTGGTGTGTAAGGGCAGCTGGTTTGATGTATCACCCCATGCTGAGCCAAGTATTGCTTGAAAGCTTGACTAGTGTACTCTCCACCATTATCAGACCTGAGGATCTTCAACTTGGCATTGAAATGGGTGAGGACATGGTTATGGAAGTTCTTGAATGCCTCCAGCACCCTGTCTTTTGACTGAATCAGAGTCACCCATGTGTATTTGGACTTCTCATCAATGAAGGTGACAAAATACTTGTGATTCTCTCTGGACATACAAGGCGCTGTACACACATCTGAGTGAATCAGGTCGAAACACTTCTCATAGATAGTGCTAGACCTTGGAAACACTGTTCTACAATGCTTCCCCAAGATGCAGGCTTCACAATCATCATTCTGAACCACCATACCTGGAAACATCAAGTTCAAAGCTCTAGTGTGAGGATGTCCCAATTTGGAGTGCCATATGATGCTCTCAATCCCATTAGAAGTACTGACTAGGCAGTGAGCATGAGATGCTCCAGAAAACTTAGTCTTTTCTAGGTGATATAGTTCCTGATGGCTGTACCCTTTTCCAATTACCTACCCTGTCTTCAGGTCTTGAAATTCAACCTCATCAGGTCTAAAAAGAACTTGACAATTCAGGTCCACCGGTTGCCCTTTTAACTGATAGCAAGTTTGATGTAAACTGAGGCATATATAAGGCAGTGGATTCTCTATCAAACAGCCTAAGGTTCCCAATCCCTTCTATCATAACCTTATGATGTGATCATGGACCGAATCACTAAGGAGAACAACGAAAATGTAGCTGGGTCACATGATGCCACAATGCACCAGCAGCCTGGTGAAGATGCTCTAACCATTCCAGAAGGTTGTCCCATGACTCGTTCCAGAGTCAAGAAACTTAAGGAGACTTTTGTAGGATTACTCACTTCACATCCACAACAAGAAGAAGGTCTTGGACAAGGTTTGATCTGAGATGTCTTGAATACCATTCAAGCCATCTCTAGATCAAGCTGAGTTAGTGTCTAGGCAAGACATTTGGTGTGTGCTCTTTTCCTTGCTTTTGGTTTTGTCCCACGAGGTTTTCCGGAGGAAGGTTTTTAACGAGGCCAGGACTTGTCTTACAAATCACTTAGGCTCTATCTCGGCCCAATACAAATCACTTAAGCTTATGTTATGTTTAAACTATAGTTTTCCTTTTTACTTATTTTCGAAACCCTAGAGAGCCTGTTCTCTGGTTTCTTTTATTTAAGGGTTTTCCCTAACCCTATTGTACTCAAGCAATTATCAATCAACGAGTTTTATTTTCTCTCTTGACGGCTCTCTCTCTAGAAAGTGTGTTGAGTTCTCTGGTGTGTTGTATCCGGAGCTTAAGGGTGTTTACTTGGTGTGTCATATCCAAGCTAATCATCTATCAAGAGTCTTCTCATCCCTCTTGTGTCACCATTCATCCCACAAACCTTGAAGAACTTGAGTCTCTGATTCGTTCTTGCAAGGATCTATCCTCCCAATCAACCAAAGAGCATCATATGGACGCATCAAGTGGAATCAGAGCAACTTTTGTTTGGGAAGTGTTCTTTCTCTCTTAATTCTTTTCTGTTTCATCCGCAATAAAATCATAATCAACTTTAAAAAGAAGTAGATCTAAGTTGTTAGGCTGCTCGAAATTCATAGGGTGTTAGACAAGTTTTTAGAAGAATTTCCTTTTTGCTTGTAGGCGGAAGCCCTAGAATTGGAAAACCTAGCCGATATCCTTTTTTCTCTTGTCTTGTCGAGAAAGCTTGTCCTTTTTTTTGTGTTGATCTTTTCCTTTTTACTTCTCTTGTTTACCTAGAATTATTTTACTGGTTATCTTGTTTCCTTTGTGCAGGCAGCCATGGGACCGAGTCTGAAGAAGAAGTTGAGATAGTCCGGAAGAACAAGCTGCTCATGGAAGCCATGACTGCTCATCTAAATCAGTCCATGATAGCAACCATGACCGAGATGATGAGGACCAACCTCAATGAGATCCGGAGAGAGTTCAGAGAAGAAGTCAGAAGAGCTACTGGTCAAGGAATCAACCGAGAGACTAGGAGAGAAGAGAGACCTCATGCAACTCGACATGAGCATGCTGGTTCTGAGGAGACTGACAACTACTATGAACATATCAGTTCATCATCAAGATAAAGCCAAAGAATACATAGGCGTGGACAAGAAGGAAGGACAAACTAGAGAGATGAACTTGCTGGTTTGAAGATCAAGATACCCCCATTCCATGGCAAAGCTGATCCGGATGCCTACCTTGAGTGGGAGAACAAGATTGAGTTAGTCTTTCAGTGTAAGCAGTACACAAACCACAAGAAGATTCAAATAGCTGCTACTGAGTTCTATGACTATGCTCTAAGTTGGTGGGATCAGTATATCACTAACCGTAGGAGGAATGGAGAGGAACCAATTGAGACTTGGACAGAGATGAAGTCTATCATGAGCAAGAGGTTTGTTCCAAGTCATTACCACAGAGACTTGCATCACCGGCTCAGGAAGCTTACTCAAGGTTCAAGATCAGTGGAGGAGTACTACCATGAGATGGAGCTACTCATGCTAAGGTCTAGCATATCAGAAGATAGAAAAGCAACCATGTCAAGGTTCCTATGTGGTTTAAACCGAGATATACAAGATAATGTTGAGATGCAACATTATGTGGAGTTAGAAGAGATGTTACACAAGGCTATTCTTGTGGAACAACAGCTCAAGAGGAAGGGACATTCACGAGCCAACTATGGATCCAACCGGTTACACAACACCAAGGAAGAGAAGTCACCTTATCCTAAGGAGTCTAAACCGTTTCAGAAAGACAACAAGTCCTATCCGAGGGAAGAATCCAAACCAAGCAGTGCTCTTGACAAGGGCAAGGGCAAGGCTGAGGCTTCTAGTTCCAGAGCTCTTGATGTCAAGTGCTTCAAGTGCCAAGGACGAGGTCATTATGCCAATGAGTGTACCAACAAGAGAGTCATGATCTTACTGGAAGATGGTGAGTATGCCTCTGAAGATGACAACACCGAGTCTGACCAAGAGGAGACTGAAGAGGAGCATGAAGAAGGACCAGTCCAGAGGAAGCTTTTAGTAGCTAGAAGGCTTCTAAGCTTGCAAACCAAGACTGAGGAGCTAGAGCAACGAGAGAACCTATTCTATACCCGGTGCTTGGTGCAAGGAAAGGTTTGTAGCCTCATAGCTGTTGGAGGAAGTTGTGTGAATGCTGCCAGTGAGACTATGGTCAAGAAGTTGGGTTTGAAGGTTCAGAAGCATCCCAAACCTTACCGGCTACAATGGTTGACTGAAGAAGGCACCATGAAGGTTTCAAATCAAGTTCTCATTCCTTTAGCCATAGGATGATATGAAGATGAAGTCTTGTGTGATGTGTTGCCTATGGTAGCTTGTCACATACTTCTTGGGAGACCTTGGCAATCTGATCACCGAGTTATCCATGATTGCTTCACCAACAAGCACTCCTTTGAGTTCAAGGGTCGCAAGACTGTCCTGGTTCCCTTGACACCTAAGGAAGTTCAGCATGATCAGATTCAACTCCAAAAGAAGAAGGAGATTGATCTCAAACCGGTTGGAACTAAGCAGCCAAACTTCTATGCCAACATGGGTGATATCAAAAGAACTCTGTACTCTAAACAATCAGCTATCTTACTTGTGTTTAAAGAAACTCTTTTGAACTTAACAGATTCTACACCGGTGTATCCGAGTGAAATGGTTTCTCTTTTGCAGGAGTTTCAAGATGTATTTCCAGAGGACAATCCCATTGGTTTACCTCCTTTGCGAGGGATTGAGCACCAGATAGACATTGTTCCAGGATCTACACATCCAAAACGACCAGCATACAGAACCAACCCGGTTGAGACCAAGGAGTTGCAAAGACAAGTAGAGGAACTCATGGAGAAGGGCTATATCCGAGAGAGCTTGAGCCCATGTGTTGTACCAGTGCTCCTAGTGCCTAAGAAGGATGGTACATGGCGTATGTGTGTTGATTGTAGATCAATCAACAACATCACAGTGAAGTATCACCACCCTATACCTAGATTAGATGGAGTTAAGGTGGACGAGGAGAAGATCAAAGCCATCAGAGACTGGCCGAGCCCAACCTCAGTAGGAGAAGTGAGAAGTTTCCATAGGCTTGCTTGATTCTATAGGCGTTTTATGAGAGACTTTAGCACCATTGCAGCGCCCTTAACTCAAGTGATAAAGAAGATTGTCGGATTCAAGTGGGGAGAAGCACAAAGGAAGGCTTTCCAAAGCCTAAAAGAGAAGCTTACTCAATCACCTCTTCTTATGCTTCCTGACTTTACCAAAACTTTTGAAATAGGATGTGATGCTTCATGAATTGGAATTGGTGCTGTGTTGATGCATGATAGGTTTCTCAATGAGAGGAAGTCCAAGCTGATGCCAAGGGTTGATGGACCCTTCGATATCATCCACAAGATCAATGACAATGCCTATAAACTTGACCTCCACGGTAAGTACGATGTATCCAATAGCTTCAATGTCACTGACTTGTCCCCTTTTGCTGTTGATGAATAAGATTTGAGGACAAATCCTTTTCAAGAGAGAGGGGATGATGTGATCATGGACCAGATCACTAAGGAGAATAAGGAGAATGTAGCTGAGTCACATGATGCCACAATGCACCAACAGCCTGGTGAAGATGCTCTAACCATTCCAGAAGGTCCCATGACTCGTTCCAGAGTCAAGAAACTTAAGGAGACTGTTGTAGGATTACTCACTTCACATCCACAACAAGAATAAGGTCTTGGACATGGTTTGATCTGAGATGTCTTGAACACCATTCAAGCCATCTCTACATCAAGCTGAGTTAGTGTCTAGGCAAAACATTTGGTGTGTGCTCTTTTCCTTGCTTTTGGTTTTGTCCCACGAGGGTTTCCGGAGGATCTCGGCCCAAGACCAGTAGAAGTATTTACATTTTAAGCTTATGTTATGCTTAAACTATAGTTTTCCTTTTTACTTATTTTCAAAACCCTAGAGAGCATGTTCTTGCAAGGTGGATAGATCCTTGCAAGGTGGATAGATCCTTGCAAGAACGAATCAGAGACTCAAGTTCAACAAGGTTTGTGGGATGAATGGTGACACAAGAGGGATGAGAAGACTCTTGATAATCCTAGATGCTTAACTCGGATATGACACACCAAGTAAACACCCTTAGATCTCCGGATACAACACACCAGAGAGACTCGACACACTTTCTAGAGAGAGAGCCGTCAAGAGAGAAAAGAAACTCATTGATTGATAATTGCTTGAGTACAATAGGGTTAGGGAAAACCCTTAAATAAAAGAAACCAGAGAACAGGCTCTCTAGGGTTTCAAAAATAAGTAAAGAGGAAAACTATAGTTTAAGCATAACATAAGTTTAAAATGTAAATACTTCTACTGGTCTTGGGCCGAGATAGAGCCTAAGTGATTTGTAAGACAAGTCGTGGCCTCGTTAAAAACCTTCCTCCGGAAAACCTCGTGGGACAAAACCAAAAGCAAGGAAAAGAGCACACACCAAATGTCTTGCCTAGACACTAACTCAGCTTGATGTAGAGATGGCTTGAATGGTGTTCAAGACATCTCGGATCAAACCTTGTCCAAGACCTTCTTCTTGTTGTGGATGTGAAGTGAGTAATCCTACAACAGTCTCCTTAAGTTTCTTGACTCTGGAACCAGTCATGGGACCTTCTGGAATGGTTAGAGCATCATCACCAGGCTGCTGGTGCATTGTGGCTTCATGTGACTCATCTAGACCCTCCTTGTTCTCCTTAGTGATCCGGTCCATGATCACATCAGCTAGGAAATGTGAATGATCTTACGACTGATAGAACTGGTAGGACAATAGAAGATAAAATTAACCGCCAAAGTCTTGCTTGTTCTAGTCCTAAAGGTACTTGTCACATTGCTAATAGCTGATCTAAACCATTGATAGTAGACTCATGAGCTTCCCATCACATGATAAGTGACACCAATCTGATCAAAGACATTGAACCAGCTAATGGTCATGTCATGATTGCTAATGGTGATAAGATTCCTATTAGAGGAGTGGGAAATCTAAAACTATTTAGTAAGAACTCAAGAGCTTTCTATATGCCTGAATTCACTTCAAACTTGTTATCAGTTAAGAAATGCACTAATGGTTTGAATTGTAAGGTGATATTCAGTCGTAACGAGGTTGAGTTTCAGGATATTGAGAGCCAAAGGATGATTGGAAAAGGAGTTACCAAGGGCAAGTTATATATGCTTGAAGAGCTTGATCATGTTTCTAATTTTAGTTGTTCCTTTACTACTGTTTCTTCTGCTTTGAATAAGAATGCTTTGTGGCATGCTAGACTAGGACATCCTCATGTTAGAGCTTTGAAATTGATGTTACCAGGTGTTGTTTTCGAAAATAATGAGTGTGAAGCTTGCATTTTTGGCAAGCATTGTAAGAATGTCTTTCCAAGATCATCTACTGTTTATGAGAAGTTCTTTGATTTAATTCATTCTGATGTTTGGACTGCTCCTTGCATATCTAGGGATAATCATAAGTACTTTGTAAAATTCATTGATGAAAAATCTAAATACACCTGGTTAACACTCATTCCATCAAAAGATAGGGTCCTTGATGCATTTAAGAACTTTCAATCTTATGTGACTAACCATTATCATGCTAAGTTCAAAATTTTTAGATCAGATAATGGAGGAGAGTACACAAGTCATGCCTTCAAGGACCACTTAGCTCGACATGGGATTCTTCATTAGACTAGTTGCCCATACACTCCTCAGCAGAATGGAGTTGCTGAGAGAAAGAACCGCCATCTCATGGAAGTAGCAAGGTCCTTAATGTTTCAAGCAAATGTTCCCAAGAGGTTTTGGAGTGATGTTGTGACTACAACTTGTTATCTAATCAACCGCACACCCACAAAGGTATTACAAGACCAAGCTACCTTTGGAGTCTTAATCAAGTACAAGCCATCAGTGGACTACCTGCAGGTCTTTGGGTGCTTGTGTTATGTGCTGATTCCAGGAGAGCTGAGAAACGAGTTGGAAGCCAAGAGTACAAAAGCAATGTTCATAGGCTACTCCACAACTCAAAAGGGATATAAATGTTATGATCCGGTGGCAAGAAGAGTTCTAGTGTCTAGGGATGTCAAGTTCATAGAAGAAAGGGGGTATTATGAGGAAAAGAATCAAGAAGAGTTGAAGGACCTTACCTCGGATAAGGCAGCAACTCTGAGGATCATCTTGGAAGGTCTTGCCATGGAGTGACCAAGAACCCGAATGGAAGTGGTCCTGCAGGGACGAATGAAGCAAACCAGTCTCCCCACCTTGGTCATGAGGGGGGAAACACTGAAGATCAAGAAGGTGAAAACTCTGGCAGTTGTGAAGAGTTTGATTCAGGACAAGAAGAGTTTGACTTGCCAGAGGAAGATAGAAGTTCCGGATCTCATGATCACGGTGGAGATACTCAAGAAGGTCAGAGAAGTACTGAACATCAAGGGGAGGAAGAACCTGAGGAAAGGGAAGTAGAACAGCAGCAACAGTTGAGGAGAAGTTCTAGGATAAGAAGACCACCATCTGATTGGGTTAACACTAGGGTATACTACAATGCCCAAGCGGCTGCTCATCCATCCCAAGTGGTCTGCTCCTTTAATGAGTATCCAGAGAAGCATTGTTCCTTTATGGTCAGTCTGGACGAGAGCTATATACCAACGTCTTATGAGGAAGCTGTTAAAGACAAGGAGTGGAAGGAGTCAGTTGGTGCTGAAGCAAGTGCAATGATTAAGAATGACACATGGTAGGAGAGTGAGTTGCCAAAAGGGAAGAAGGCTGTGACCAGTAGATGGATCTTTACCATCAAATACTTGGCAAATGGAAAGATTGATAGGAAAAAAAACTAGTTTGGTTGCTAGAGGCTTTACTCAAACCTATGGAGAAGATTATGTGGATACCTTTGCACCAGTTGCAAAACTTCACACCATTAGAATCATTCTGTCTCTTGCGGTTAACCTTGAGTGGGGTCTCTAGCAAATGGATGTGAAGAATGCCTTTCTTCAAGGAGAACTTGAAGATGAGGTTTACAAGCATCCTCCACCAGGCCTAGAACACTTAGTAAAGAAGGGAAATGTTCTTTGGCTCAAGAAGGCAATCTATGGTCTCAAACAATCTGGTAGAGCCTGGTACAACAAGCTGAGCACAACTCTCAATGAAAAAGGAATCAAGAAATCTGAACTGGACCATACCTTGTTCACTCTCTCGACCACATCAGGTATAGTTGTCCTTCTTGTGTATGTTGATGATATCATCATCTTAGGAAGTGACAAGGCAGGTATTCAATCCACTAAAGACTTCCTTAAATTTGTGTTTGAAATTAAAGACTTGGGAGAGATGAAATACTTCCTTGGTATTGAGATATGTAGATCCAAGGAAGGTTTGTTTCTGTCCCAAAGAAAGTATACACTCGATCTCTTGAAAGATGCAGGGAAACATAAAGGAAAGACATCCAAGATGCCACTAGAGGATGGGTACAAGGTTCCTCGTGAGGGGGAGATTGAAGATAGCCGGCCATTCCATGATCCTAAGCTTTATAGAAAGCTTGTTGGTAAGTTAATTTACCTTACCATTACTCGACCTGATATCTGTTTTGCTGTGAACCAGGTGAGTCAACACATGCAAATCCCAAAGGAACATCACTGGCACATAGTTGAAAGGATCCTGATGTATCTTAACGGATCACCAAACCTTGGAGTATGGATGGGGTGCAACAGAAGCACCAAAGTGGTGGGCTATTGTGATGCGGATTGGGCAGGAGATAGGATGGACATGAAGTCGACCACTGGATATTGCACCTTCAAAGGTGGGAACCTAGTTACCTGGAAGAGCAAGAAACAGAAGGTGGTCTCTTGTTCCAGTGCCGAAGCTGAGTATAGGGCAATACTAAAGCTCACAAACGAGCTGGTGTGGATCAAAAGCATTCTGAAGCATGTGGAGATTGATCAGTCTACACCAATGACAATGCATTGGGATAATCAAGCCGCAATCCATATAGCCTCCAACTCAGTTTTCCATGAAATAACCAAGCACATTGAGGTGGATTGTCACAAGGTGAGGCAAATGATTGGATTAGGTGTGATCTTGCCGTGCTATACAAGAAGTGAAGATCAGTTGGCAGATGTGTTTACAAAGGCAGCAAGACAGAAGACAATGGAGTCCATCCATGTGAGGTTGGGACTCATTAATCTAAACCAACTTAGCTAATCCCCTGCTATGGGGTCTCCACTCTTTTTCCCTCATCAAAGGGTTTTATCCCAACCCGGGTTTTCTCTTTGGTGAGGTTTTTCATGAGGGAGATCTCATAGGCTTCCAAGCTCGACTTGTTCCATATGGTCAAGCTTGAGGGGGAGTGTTAATTTGAGGTAACTAGTTTGTGTGGAATAGAGAGAAGGAGGAAAAGAGAAGGGTTTGGGTCGACCTTGTCCGTACAAGGCCGTACAGGCCGTACCGTACAGGCCGTACATACAAGGTCGACCCAAAAGAGCTTTAAACCATGTTTTGGCAATGTGCAAAAATGGGGTTGTCCGTACAGAAAAAGTTACTGAGGTGAAAAAGGTAAAAAGGTAAAAGAGGAGATTACTTACCATGAGGAGATCGAGTGGGTAACTTGGAGTGAAAGGAAAGGTTTGGGTCGGGTAAACCTTGAAGCTTTAGGCGCCAAGGTTACCGTTTGTGGATAAGGCTTGGTCAAGCTTACCAGCCGGTGCAAGCTGTAAAGTGAGGAGCATCTATTCAAGATGCCATTGGCATCTAGGCACTAGAGCCACTCGTTTGAACCATGGGACGCACGTCTTCTCCTGTCCACATACCTTACCTCTCTTGCTTTACGAAACCCTTGTAAACCCTCTCTATATATTCTGAACTCTCTCTATGAATAAAGTATACATTTCTCTCTAAACTTTCGAGTCTCATAATGTTCTTCATAGTCTTTCATAAATCTTCTTAGTTCTTAGTCTAAATCGAGTCTTTCTTTCATCAAATCTCTTTCTAGTCTTGTTCTGGTTACTTATTCATCTAAGATCTTAAAAGATCTTATGGAGGAGGACAACCACAAGGTCCCCCCAACAATGATGGAGAACAAGCTCCCCATTTCGACCATGAGGGGGGAAATGAACCAGAAGATCAACCAGAAGTTGTAGAGGACTCTGGTTCTCATGATCAAAGTGTGGAACAAGAGGAAGAAATGGTGAACGAGGAGGAAGAAGGGTCAGTTCAAGATGGAGGTCAGAACCAAGATCAAGAACCGGCTGTTGAACAACAACTAAGGAGGACCACTAGGATCAGGAATCCACCAACCGACTGGGTGAACACTAGAGTGTATTATAATGCTCAGGTAGTAGAGCATCCTGCTCAAGTTTCCTGCTCTCTCGCCCACTACCCTGAAGAGCATTGTGTCTTCATGATGAATCTGGATGATAGCTACATTCCTCAGTCTTATGAGGAAGCAATAAAGGACAAAGAATGGAGAGAGTCAGTAGGAGCTGAAGCAACCGCAATGATCAAGAATGATACTTGGTATGAGAGTGAACTACCAAGAGGGAAGAAGGCAGTGTCTAGTAGGAGCTGAAGCAACCGCAATGATCAAGAATGATACTTGTGCATGTACAAGTCTCTCCCTTTATATATCTGGTCGAAATCAATAAGAAAGCACCCATCTTTTTATCAAAAACCTAGTTTTCTCTCTTCATCCTTGTCTTTGGCGAGTTGAAGGTAATAAGATCCTAGGAAGGCTCTGGGTCTGGGAAGAGGGATCAAGTGATAATCCTCACGAGAATGAATCAAAACACTCGAATCCTCCAAGGCGTGTGGGATGAATGGTGATACAAGAAGCTGCGGAAAGGCTCCCTGATACTCCTAGGCAACTAGATCGGATATTACACCCCAAGTAGAAGCCCTTAAGGTTCTGGATATGACACACCAGAGATTCTTCAACTCAAAGAGAAGAGAGAACGAGAGAGATTGATAAAAGACTGCTTATTTTAGAATGAGGGATGCAAGGGTTTAAATAGAAACCAAGGAACACGCTCCTTAGGTTTCGAAAACTTAATAACATAAAAACTATAGAATAAACATATCATAAGGTAAATAGATAGAGTAGTCATCTTAGGTTTGGACCGATATTAGCACCTAGGAGATGTGTTAAAGCAGCTTGTGGCCTCGTTAAAAACCTTCCTCCGTAAAACCTCTTTGGGACAAACTCGAGAGCAAGGAAAAGAGCACACACAAGTACTTTGCCTAAGTACTAATTCAGCTAGATGAGGAGATAGCTTGAAAGGTGATCAAGGTATCTCGGATCATCAAGCTTTGTCCAAGACCTTCTTCTTGTTTCCATACGAGTCTAAGTAATCCTCCAATGGCTCCATTTAGTTTCTTGATTGTAGAACGAGTCATGGGACCTTCTGGAATGGCTAAGGCATCTTCATCAGCTGGTTTGTCCATGAATGCATTCCTGGATACATCATCTTCCTTGTTGAGCTGGTCCATGATCACATCGCATTCCTTTTTGCTTTCCATGATCACATCATCCCCTCCCTCTTCAAAAAGATTTGTCCTCAAATCTGTTTTACCTTGCAAGCCTCTTTGATAGGCATTTTTGCTGACTGGTTCAGATATGTAGAAGGGACTGATCCATTTGGTTCTCCTTACTCCTGATACACTGAAACAAAACAAATTAGCACATAATATTTTATCAAAGAGTAGGAGTCTTATTCCAACTTGGGTTTTGCTAGGCTTATGTCTGGCAGCTAGAGGTGCTTCTTTGATGATGATGAAGTAAGAGACGTCTTGGTGCTTATCCTGGTCCAAATAATGTGGTTTGAACCTCTGGTCTTCCTCACACTTGTTGTTTCTATTTGTATGCTTCCAAGCTTCATAATCTGCACATAGCTCTTTTGACAAAAACAAGTGCATCATATCTGTGTAATCATTGATGAATGAACTCTTGAAAACATGATCAGTTATCTTAGCATGCTCACCTGGTCGCCATAGATAGGTTTGAGATGTTCTAAACTCAGAAAAAATCCAATAAAGTACAGACAAGATCACCTGAGTTGTAGAAGCCATAACTATTTCACCTGATGAGTTAAGTTTCTATTGCAGTTAAGATTACTCCTTAATTCCTTCTGGTTCTTGAGATATGACCCTCGGACTACACCTATATCAAAACTGGCGGCTAGACAGTTCTCAAGGTTCCATTGTTGCTGTTCCAACTTAGCCAAGGAGTCATCTCTCTGATAATCTTTCTTTTGGAATAGAGTAGCACTTAATCTTGTTTGACCTTGAGTGCATTGTTTTGGAATCTGCTGGAGACTAATTGTATCTGGTGGCTTCTCTTTGATTTGAGAAGTAGACATGAGTTCTTCTCTTGATCCAGTGATTATTTCACCAATTATTCCATTTTCTTTCTTATCTCCAGTCATGATTTGATGATCTCTGCAGTAGTACTGAAATTGCTGCATATCTTGTGGCTTCCATATCTTGATATGGTCAAGGAGCAAGGTCCTTTTTGTCAATTCCCAACTCCTTATGATCCCTGATGGTTCTAGCACGAGCAGAGAACTCTCCAATGGTAATAAGTATACTGTCATTTTCTCCATGTCTCCATGAGTAGGTCTGTAACCTTCCAGCACAATCAAATAGAAGCTTCTCTTGGGAAAGATTCAAACCGACATGTTTTCTAAAACTAGCAATATCTTGATGATCAGGTGGCCATTTACCGTGGTTTCTGGCTCGTTGGATCCTTGACAGAGCTGGTGACATTCTCCAATTTACTTCATAATGAAATTCTTGCTGAGCTGAGGCGTGCAACACCAGTTCTTCAGAGGGTGTGAAATCAACAAAACCAAGTGTTACTGCAGCGGATTCCTTCTCAATCTTGTTCCTGAGATTCCACAGCTCTCCTCCAGGCTCAAATACATCATTCTTCATGCTCAGTTCGTGTCTTGAAAGATCCATTGCTCTGGTGTTGTTCCAAACAAAAGAACTGATCAGAAAGGTACCCAAGAAAGTCTTTTGGAAATCACATGAATCAAAGACAATCAGTTGCTTTATTCCTAGATCTGCTTGTGGTTCCTTGGGTGCATTCTCTTCTATCACATCCTGGACTGGTTGCTCTTCTTTCTGAATGGTAGATGATGATTCTTTGGCTTGATCTCCTTGAATAGGTGTAGCTGATACCGGTTCTGCCACTTTGAGTTCTGAAACAGCAGTTACTGATTCTTGTTGTTGTCATTCAATGGATGAACGTCCAGAGTTGTTCCCTTTGAATTGCTCTCCACATCTACCATTACTTGTAATAACTTCTTTTTATCTTCCTCACTGAATAAACATAATTGTTTATCTTCTCAAAATGGATTAGAGATTGTCTTCTCCTTGCTATAACAGATTGGTTTCTTGATAGATGAACCAAAAGTATTAGATGGACGTGATCTCTTGCTGTCAGGCTGTTTCTGAACCGAGATTGAAGAGTAGAGCTTTGTCTCAGATGGTTGTTTTCGAAGTACTTCCTTGTGGTACTGACTTGGAACATACTCTCTACGCATCATGTTAACCTGAAGTGATAAACCATCTCACTAAAGGTTAATGTGCAAACCTTGGGCAAAACCCACTTAGAGACTGATCAAGGTCTAAGGAAGGTCCAGAAGCTTATGCAGAGCTAGAACAAGGTTCAGGAGGGGTTTACTATGAAGGAAGAAGGCTTGGGTGCAATTTGGGAGCAAATGGTTGAGGTGCAAAAACAGGGTGGTCCGTACCGTACGGCCATACGGACTGTACGGCCTTTACGGATGAGCCGACCCGGGAAACTTATTTCTCGACCATTTGAAGACATTTTAGGTTTGTGCAAAAACCGGGTCAATTTGTACGGACCAAACCCAAAATCCGTACAACCCTAGGACTTACCTTGCATCCCAAGTCATAGAGAAGCTTCAATGGTGAAGAAAGAGTCGGATGGTTTGGAGAAGAAGATGGGATCCGAATAGCATCTAGGAAGGTATCTGCGAGATGCTCCTTGCTGTGACTGTTTGTGGATAAGGTTTAGGCCTTTACAGGCTGGAAAGGAAGGGAAGCTTGACTACGAACCTAGACTGATCTGTGGAAAGGTTCAAAGACCTTGGTGGCCGATTCTCAGCCTAGTTAACCCTTGGCGAGCCAGGCTGTCCCAACTCGTGTGAAGCTCCTTGTCCATTCATTTCAAATCACCCTTTGAATCCACATGCTTGCTCTGATATTTTGTAAACCCTAGAGTAGCTCTCCTTTCCAATTTATACTCTTGTATTGTCGATGGTTAATGATAAGCTGAGATTTTCTCTCCTTCACAATCTCTTAGTCTCTATTCTCTCTATTCTCTGGTTACTTAGTCTCATAATCTCTCATATACTCTCATAAACTCTCTATCTCTCACGAATCTCTCTCTCTCACTCTCTCATCAATCTCGTTCCTTTATCATCAAGTCTCATCCACTTCATCTCCATCCTCGTTCATCATCACTCAACACTTATTCTCTGAAAACTTTCATGGTATCAGAGCCAGGTTCCTCAGTCTCCTGGTGAAGCTTTCGCATCAGTCACAAGCTCTAAAGATCACTCCTTTCCAGATCCAGTTCATCCAGATATAAAGTTCACACCTTTGAAGACAAAGAAGACAGTCTAGCTCATATCCGACCTCAAGATAGAGTCCTCCAGAGCCATTGTCATTCCAGTCATCCTCAAAGGTCCCAACTACCTTCTCTGGTCACGCCTGGTGAAGACAGCCCTTGGTGGAAAGGGGTTATGGAGCCATTGCATCTCAGGTGCTCCAAACTCCTCCAAAGTTGTCGCCTCTCAAGAGAGTTTATCCAGTGGTGATACTGGCTCTCTTATTGTCTCGGAAGAGAAGTGGCAGCAAGATGACTACCTGGTCTTAACCTTTCTCCAAAGCTCCATAGAAAGATCTATCCTTGAAGCCTACTCATACTGTGAGAGTGCTAAGGAGCTTTTGGAAACTTTAAACAAGATCTATGGTAACATCTCTAACCTCAGCCAAGTCTTTGAAATCAAGAGAGCCATCAACAACCTGTCCCAAGAGAATGAGGAGTTCACGGTTCATCTAGGAAAGTTCAGATCCCTTTGGTCTTAACTAGAGATGCTGAGACCTCAATCCATTGATTGAGAGGTGTTGAATGAAAGAAGGGAGCAAGACAAGGTGCTTGGTCTGCTCTTAACCCTCAGTCTTTCCTTCAATGACCTCATCAAGCATATCCTAAGGTCTGAGAAGCTTCCCACGCTTGAAGAGGTGTGTTCCCAAGTCCAAAAGGAGGAGGGTTCACACGGGTTGTTTGAAGCAAATTAGAGTCCTCTCCTTGCTTCACAAGCTGAAGCAGATCCTCAGTCTAACAAGGCGGCTTACAAGAAGGAGGACATAAGGGGTCTCAAGTGCGAGCATTGCAAGAGGGATGGACACACCAAGGAGAGGTGTTGGGTGCTTAACCCACATCTCAAACCTGCCAAGTTCAGATGAGCCGTGTCCATGGAGGTTCAAGGAATCAACTCAGATTCCTTGGGTTGTAAGCAAACCTCCTAAACCCTTAATAAGAGCTTGTGTCTTTGTTTAGTTGTGCATTGAGTGGTGTTGGTGTCCCAGGATCTCCTGGCTTGTTTATTGCATTGTAGTATGTTCCTGGTCGCTTTTGTCATAGCTTATCCATCATGGCTGTCTTGAAGCATTTAGAAGTTGCCTAAGCTCTTGTTTCATGGTTTTGATAATCTGTTTTGCATAAACATATCTCATTCTGTCTAAATTCAATCCGGTTGCATACTGGTTCTAATGCCTTTGTTTAATCCAACAGTGTTTGCTTGCTTCATTTAGACGCTGTTTAGGTTGCTTGCATCATTGGTTTTGATTGGAACTGGTGTGCATAGTCTCTTGTAGCTCTCGGATTGAACCTATTGCATTCATATAGTATTGCTTAAGTTGTTGCATCTTTTTCTGCATGAAATTAAAGCCTAAAGTGTCAGTGTATTGTTAAAAGCATACATTGCACTTTAGAGATTGAAATGTGCTTCATCTTGTTCTTATGATTAGCTTGTTTCAAGATCATAGCTTGTTGAGGCATTGGTGATCAAACCGGATGTGTGACCTTGGTTTGGTCTCAATGGGATGATCTAATCTTGCATTGAGTTGTGGTGTTGTTAGGTATACAAGAAGTACAGTGACAAACCAAACCAAGGTGACAAGATACTGATCTAATGCCATTGCATATCATCACTGGACGAGTCAGTCCACAAAATACAGGAAGTGTAGTGTGATTGAATATGCAATGAGAGGATGATGCCATTGTATGATACCACATGGATGTGTCAGTCCCAAAGTCTACAAGAAGTGTAGAGTGGGTTATCATACAATGAGAGGCTACCTTGTGAGGGCTCTTAAGGTGATTCAAACACCATGTATTCCTGGTATAAGGAAGAGAGCCAAAACTCACAAGGGTTAGGACATCAAGTCTTGTAAAGACTGATGGTTCCTTAAGACCATGGAACTGTATACACTAATCTCACAAGCTTAGCTCCTACCATAGTCTCGGAGTTAAGCTTGAGGGGGAGTCTAAATGTACATGATCCATGGTCCAGTATCAAGCCGTGCAAGGACTTCAACAAAGGATCATCAAACCGGGTCTAGGCAGTGGCGTGTCTATGCAAAGAGGCTGTTCAGAGCAGCCTTGGTTGTGTGTCTATGAAAGCTCAGTTCAATGCGGCCTCTGTGGTGAGGTGATTGTAAACTGAAGCTGAAAGCTCCACACACCTCCCATCAAGTTGGTGTTGCCATGAAGAGGTTGCAACCGGCCAAGTGTGAGAGATTCAAGTGACAAAGAGCAGTCACTCCTCATCCAAAAAAAAAGGGAAGTAACTTGAGCTTAATCTATTACAAGTCATTCATCATTTCTTCCTTAATCTTGAAATTGTTCTTAAAATGCTTGAATAGATTGGTTCTGATTGTTAAATGGAATAAGTTCTAGTGCTTGAGCCTTAGTTCAAACCATAATTGATATCTTGCTTCATTTAGAAGATTGTCTAAGTTGCTAGAATCTCTGGTTTTGTTTAAAACTTTGAGCCTTGTCTAATCTTGATAAGTACTGATGCACCTTTAGGATAATGTATCAGGTACCTTTACCAGTGCTTGAGCCTCACAGAAGATGATCATGGTCGTTTCCTAGCTTCTCTAAGGTGGCCTTGAAGTCAGTTGAGAGGGGGAGACCCAAACCGGGTCTATGAAGAGGTCAAGCCGAGTTCTATAAGTGTGCAAGCCTTGTGTTGTTGGCTGCACGAGTTTAGGCCACGATCCAGAGTCCTTTGTGTCCAACCACACTGGTTCTAAGACACAAAGGCTCAATGGCCAATCCCTAGGCCTTGAAAGAACTTACTCTTTCCTTGCCAAGGTTTTATCCCTAAGGAGGGTTTTCTTTGGTAAGGTTTTAACGAGGAGGGACTTCAGGGTTCCAAGCTTGACTAAGGATCTATAGAGTCAAGCTTTAGGGGGAGTGTTAACCTGAAGTGATAAACCATCTCACTAAAGGTTAATGTGCAAAGCTTGGGCAAAACCCACTTAGAGACTGATCAAGGTCTAAGGAGGGTCCATAAGCATATGCAGAGCTAGAACAAGGTTCAGGAGGGGTTTACTATGAAGGAAGAAGGCTTGGGTGAAAATTGGGAGCAAATGGTTGAGGTGCAAAAATAGGGTGGTCCGTACCGTACGGTCGTACTGACTGTACAGCCTGTACGGACGAGCCGACCCGGGAAACTTATTTCTCGACCAATTGAAGACATTTTAGGTTTCTGCAAAAACCGGGTCAAGTTGTACGGACCAAACCCAAAATCCATATAAACCTAGGACTTACCTTGCATCCCAAGTCACAGAGAAGCTTCAATGGTGAAGAAAGAGTCTCGGATGGTTTGGAGAAGAAGATGGGATCATAATAGCATCTAGGAAGGTATCTGCGAGATGCTCCTTGCTGTGACCGTTTGTGGATAAGGTTTAGGCCTTTACAGGCTGGAAAGGAAGGGAAGCTTGACTATGAACCTAGACTGATCTGTGGAAAGGTTCAAAGACCTTGGTGGCCGATTCTCAGCCTAGTTAACCCTTGGCGAGCCAGGCTGTCCCAACTCGTGTGAAGCTCCTTGTCCATTCATTTCAAATCACCCTTTGACTCCACATGCTTGCTCTGATATTTTGTAAACCCTAGAGTAGCTCTCCTTTCCTATTTATACTCTTGTATTGTCGATGGTTAATGATAAGCTGAGATTTTCTCTCCTTCACAATATCTTAGTCTCTATTCTCTCTATTCTCTGGTTATTTAGTCTCATAATCTCTCATATACTCTCATAAACTCTCTTTCTCTCACGAATCTCTCTCTCACTCTCTCATCAATCTCGTTCCTTTATCATCAAGTCTCATCCACTTCATCTCCATTCTCGTTCATCATCACTCAACACTTATTCTCTGAAAACTTTCACATCAAAGCTCTCAACTTAAACCATGTTTCAACTGGTTCTTTTCTGTCATGTCTTTTGCACTTTACCAATTGGTTCCACCAGCTTAAAGCATCACCACAAAACTTAGCAGTAGCCATTTCAACCTTCTTTACTTCAGCACAGTTTTGAGAATTGAAAACTAGTTCAATCTTCTCTTCCCACTCCACATATGCTGCAGGATCAGCCGTGCCATAGAAGGAAGGAGCTTTATGTTTCAAAACGCTATGCTTCTGGTTTCTTTGCAGCTGATCATACCCTTTTAGATTGTACTCATCTCTGGATGATCCACAGTATTCTCTTTCTTTTCTTCTCTGCCTCTGATCATCCAACCTGAATTTCATTATATTCTGCAAAGTAGCAGTCTTTGCTCCTGCCATGGTTCCTGAAACACACAAAACACACAACCAGTAACAAGTTCTATAGAAGCAGAACACTTAAAACTACAACAGAGAAAAGTTTGAATGATTTCGATTTGCAGAAACAAGTAGACAATAAATCAGAACAGATTCAAAATAAATTCAAACCGCAAACTTCTCTGATCAATTTCGAACTCAAGATATGTCAAGAACAATTCAGAACTAATCAGAACAGAATAGATCAACATAACAATACAGAAACAGATCGATTTCTACTAACCCTAAACGGTTTCAGATCAAACAATCGATAACTTCTGCAACAAGAATCTGAAAAGCTTTATCAGAAACAAGATCAAAGAACCCTATTTCTATCAGATTTTCAACACAAAACACAGATCAACACGAAATCAACGTGAAAATGAAAAGAAAACAATCAGATTCGTGATCAGGATACTTAAAGTTAATAGATTTCAACAACAGAAACAAAGATCTGATCAAAACACAGTAGAATATGAAAAGACCAAAACGAATATCTGTGAGAAATCGATTACTTCCCTTCCAGAGTTGCTCTGATACCACATAATAAGATCCTAGGAAGGCTCTGGGTCTGGGAAGAGGGATGAAGTGATAATCCTCGCGAGAATGAATCAGAAGACTCGAATCCTCCAAGGCGTGTGGGATGAATGGTGACACAAGAAGCTGTGGAAAGGCTCCCTGATACTCCTAGGCAACTAGATCGGATATTATACAACAAGTAGAAGCCCTTAAGGTTCTGGATATGACACACCAGAGATTCTTCGACTCAAGAGAAGAGAGAACGAGAGAGATTGATAAAAGACTGCTTATTTTAGAATGAGGTATGCAAGGGTTTAAATAGAAACTAGGAACACGCTCCTTAGGTTTCGAAAACTTAATAACATAAAAACTATAGATTAAACATAACATAAGGTAAATAGATAGAGTAGTCATCTTAGGCTTGGACCGATATTAGCACCTAGGAGATGTGTTAAAGCAGCTTGTGGCCTCGTTAAAAACCTTCCTCCGTAAAACCTCTTTGGGACAAAACCGAGAGCAAGGAAAAGAGCACACACAAGTATTGTGCCTAAGTACTAATTCAGCTAGACGAGGAGATAGCTTGAAAGGTGATCAAGGTATCTCGGATCATCAAGCTTTGTCCAAGACGTTCTTCTTGTTTCCATACGAGTCTAAGTAATCCTCCAAGGGCTCCATTTAGTTTCTTGATTGTAGAACGAGTCATGGGACCTTATGGAATAGCTAAGGCATCTTCATCAGCTGGTTTGTCCATGGGTGCATTCCTGGATACATCATCTTCCTTGTTGAGCTGGTCCATGATCACATCGCATTCCTTGGTGCTTTCCAAGATCACATCAGAAGGTTTCTGGTGTGTAATATCTAGAGTTAAGGGCTTCTTATTTGGTGTGTCATATCCAGATCAGTCGCCTAGAAGTATCAAGAGATCATCCATCCCTCTTGTGTCACCATTCGATCCACATGCCTTGAGAAACTTGAGTCTTTTTGATTCGTTTCTGCAAGGATTATCCTATCTGTTCCAGAGCATCATCCTAGGATCTCATCAAGTGGTATCAGAGCAAACTCTGGAAGAGAAGTCTTCTCATTCTCTGATTTTCGAAATTAACTCTTCATATTCAGTCTGGAAATCAGTAGATCTCTGTGTTCTGTTTCGAAAATCTGATAAATTAGGGTTCTTTGATCTGTTTTCTGTGTTTAAACTCTTCATCTACTTGCAGAAATTTCGATATGTGTTTGTTTGTGTTTGTTGATCTAAAACTGATTAGGGTTAAGAACAATCGATCTGTTTCTGCTGTTGTGAATCTGTTCTTGTCTGATTTTTAATAAATCCCAGCCTGAAACTGAAGCTAATTTTCGTGATCTCTCTCTCTCTGTTCTGTTTTGAAATCAAACTGATTTGTTTCTGTTTGTTTAAGATTGATCGATCCTGCTCTGTTTTTACTTGATTATCAATCGTGTTTCTGTTTATCAATTTGTTTTATTTAGTTTTGAATCTCTCTCTGTTTGCAAGTTGATTATTTGTTTCTGTAGAACTTGTTACTGGTTCTGTTATTTCTTGTGTCTCAGGCACCATGGAAGGAGATCAAAAGAGAGAGCTCACTAAAGATGAAAAGCTGTTACTTAAGGCTATGAATGCTCAGCTGCAGTAGAAGATGAAAGCTAGCCTTGATAAATTTCGTCAGGAGTTTAGACAGGAACTTCAACAAGCTACTGGTCAGAGACTTGAGTCTAGAAGCATTGAGAGGAAACAAAGACGTAATCATGAAGGCAGAGGCAATCACAGAGATAAAATTGCTGATCAAAAGATGAAAATTCCCCAATTCCATGGCAAGGATGATCCTGCAGCATATGTGGAGTGGGAAGAGAAGATTGAACTAGTTTTCAATTGTCAAAATTATGCTGAGAAAAATAAGGTTCAAATGGCTACTGCTGAGTTTTGTGGTGATGCTTTAAGCTGGTGGAATCAATTGGTAAAGTGCAGAAGACTTGACGGAAAAGAACCAGTTGAAACTGGTTTAAGTTGAGAGCTTTGATGCGTAGAGAGTATGTTCCAAGACAGTACCACAATGAAGTACTTCGAAAACAACCATCTGAGACAAAGCTCTACTCTTCAATCTCGGTTCATACACAACCTGACAGCAAGAGATCACGTCCATCTAGTACTTTTGGTTCACCTAGCAAGGCAGTAACCTGTTACAGCAAAGAGAAAACAGAATAACATTCCTGGTTCAGTGAGGAAGATAAAAAGAAGTTATTACAAGTAATGGTGGATGTGGAGAAGCAATTCCAAGGTACCAACTCTGGACGTTCTTCCATTGAATCACAGCACCAAGAACCAACTACTACTGTCTCAGAACTTAATTCAGCAGAACCGGTATCAGCTAAACCTATTCAAGAAGATCAAGCCAAAGAATCATCATTTACCATTCAGAAAGAAGAGCAGCCATTCCAGGACGTGATGGTATCAATCATTCAGGATGTGATAGAAGAGAATGCACCCAAGGAAACACAAGCAGATCTAGGAATAATGCAACTGATTGTCTTTGATCCATGTGATTTCCAAAAGACTTTCTTGGGTACTTTTCTGATCAGTCCTTTTGTTTGGAATAAGACCAGAGCAATGTAGCTTTCAAGACACGAACTGGGAATGAATAATGATGTATTTGAGCCTGGAGGAGAGCTGTGGAATCTAAGGAACAAGATTGAGAAGGAATCAGCTGCAGTAACACCTGGTTTTGTTGATTTCGCCCCCTCTGAAGAACTGGTGTTGCACGTCTCAGCTCAGCAAGATTTTCATTATGAAATGAATTGGAGAATTTCACCAGCTCTATCATGGATCAAAAGAGCCAGAAACCACAGCAAATGGCCACATGATCTTCAAGATATTGCTAATTTTGCAAAACTTGTCGGTTTGGATAATTCCCAAGAGAAGCTTTTATCTGATTGTGCTGGAAGTTTACAGACCTACTCATGGAGACCTGGAGGAAATTACAGTATACTTATCACCATTGGAGATTTCTCTGCTCGTGCTAGAACCATCAGGGATCATAAGGAGTTGGGAATTGACCAAAGGACCTTGCTTCTTGACCATATCAAGATATGGAAGCCACAAGATATGCAGCAATTTCAGTACTACTGCAGAGATCATCAAATCATGACTGCAGATAAGAAAGAAACTGGAATGATTGGTGAAATAATCACTGGATCAAGAGAAGAACTCATGTCTTCTTCTCAAATCAAAGAGAAGCCACCAGATACAATTAGTCTCCAGTAGATTCCAAAGCAATGCACTCAATGTAATTATCTAAACTCTACGAAACGCATGGAACCTGATTTGCTTTCCATTGGTACAGGTCAAACAAGATTAAGTGCTACTCTATTCCAAAAGAAAGATTATTAGAGAGATGACTCCTTGGCTAAGTTTGAACTGCAACAAAGGAACCTTGAGAACTGTCTAGCTGCCAGTTTTGATATAGGTGTAGTCCGAGGGTAATATCTCAACAACCAGAAGGAATTAAGGAGCAATCTTAACTGCAATAGAAACTTAACTCATCAGGGCATCACGTCAAATTGGAATCATTTCCAAACCTTCTCAGGTGAAATAGTTATGGCTTCTACATCTCAGGTGATCTTGTCTGTACTTTATTTGATTTTTTCTGAGTTTAGAACATCTCAAACCTATCTATGGCGACCAGGTGAGAATGCTAAGACAACTGATCATGTTTTCAAGAGTTCATTCATCAATGATTACACAGATAAGATGCACTTGTTTTTGTCAAAAGAGCCATGTGCAGATTATGAAGCTTGGAAGCATACAAATGGAAACAACAAGTGTGAGGAAGACCAGAGGTTCAAACCTCCTGATTTGGACCAGGATAAGCACCAAGACGTCTCTTACTTCATCATCATCAAAGAAGCACCTCCAGATGCAGCACATAATCCAAAACTGAGTATAGGGCAATGCTAAAGCTCACAAACGAGCTGGTGTGGATCAAAGGCATTCTGAAGCATGTGGAGATTGATCAGTCTACACCAATGACCATGCATTGTGATAATCAAGCCGCAATCCATATAGCCTCCAACTCAGTTATCCATGAAAGAACCAAGAACATTGAGGTGGATTGTCACAAGGTGATGCAATTGATTGGATTAGGAGTGATCTTACCATGCTATACAAGGAGTGAGGATCAATTGGCGGATGTGTTTACAAAGGCAGCAAGACAGAAGACAATGGAGTCCATCCATGTGAGGTTGGGACTCATTGATATAAACCAACTTAGCTAATCCCATGCTATGGGGTCTCCACTCTTTTTCCCTCATCAAAGGGTTTTATCCAAACAAGGGTTTTCTCTTTGGTGAGGTTTTTAATGAGGGAGATCTCATAGCCTTCCAAACTTGACTTGTTCCATATGGTCAAGCTTGAGGGGGAGTGTTAAGTTGAGGTATCTACTTTGTGTTGAATAGAGAGAAGGAGGAAAAGGGAAGGGTTTGAGTCGACTTGTCCGTACAAGGCCGTACAGGACGTACAAGGTCGACCCAAAAGGAATTTAAACCATGTTTTGGTAATGTGCAAAAATGGGGTTGTCCGTACAAGAAAAGTTACTGCGGTGAGAAAGGTAAAAAGGAGATTACTTACCATGAGAAGAACGAGTGTGTAACTTGGAGTGGAAGAGAAGAATTGGTTCGAGTAAACCTTGAAGCTTTAAGGCGCCAAGGTTACTTTTTGTGGATAAGGCTCGGTCAAGCTTACCAGCCAGTGCAAGCTGTAAAGTGAGGAGCATCTAGTCAAGATGCCATTAGCATCTAGCCACCAGAGCCACTCGTTTGAACCATGGGATGCGCCTATTCTCCTGTCCACATACTTTCCCTCTCTTTGCTTTACGAAACCCTTGTATTCCTCTCTATATATTCCGGACTCTCTCTATGAATAAAACATACAGTTCTCTCTAAACTTTCTAGTCTCATAATGTTCTTCATAGTCTCTCATAATCTTTCTTAGTTCTTAGTCTAAATCAAGTCTTCTCTTCATCAAATCTGTTTCTATTCTAGTTCTGGTTACTTATTCACCTAAGATCTCAAAAGATCTTACCTAAGTCCTAATCACCGTCCAAGATTGAAGACATCTCAATCTTATTTTATATTTTAGACTAAGTTTTTATGTTATGTTTTCTTTCCACAGAACTTAGTCTTTGTTTTATTACCAAAGGGAGCGTGTGCTTTTATTCCCTTGCTCGTTCCGAGAGCTTGTGCATGTACAAGTCTCTCCCTTTATATATTTGGTCGAAATCAATAAGAAAGCACCCATCTTTTTATCAAAAACCTAGTTTTCTCTCTTCTCTCTTGTCTTTGGCGAGTTGAAGGTTTCTGGTGTGTAATATCTAGAGTTAAGGGCTTCTTATTTGGTTTGTCATATCCAGATCAGTCGCCTAGGAGTATCAAGAGATCATCCATCCCTCTTGTGTCACCATTCGATCCACATGCCTTGAGAAACTTGAGTCTTTTTGATTCGTTTCTACAAGGATTATCCCATCTGTTCCAGAGCATCATCCTAGGATCTCATCAGGTTCTCACGTTACTCTAGCTCCTCAGTCTTGGTTTGCAAGCTTAGAAGCCTTCTATCTACTAAAAGCTTCCCCTGGACTGGTCCTTCTTCATGCTCTTCTTCAGTCTCTTCTTGGTCAGACTCGGTGTTGTCATCTTCTGAGGCATACTCACCATCTTCCAGTAAGATCATGACTCTCTTGTTGGTAAATTCATTGGCATAATTATTGACATGAAGGCATGAAGAGATGAATGGCAATGCAATCAGAAGAAGAATGAAGCAAATAGGTGTAATTTGTTGAGGAAGGTTGTCCGTACAACATTAACCTAACTTGGCGTGCAAGGTGTTGACATGAAGAAGAAATATGCTGGAAATAAAGAAGACAACAAGAAGAATGGATTCAGATGGTTGAAGGAATTCTTGGTCTAAAGAGACTTGGGACACAAGTTTGTCCGTACAGTCTTGCTTCTAAAGGAACCAATTTAACCTAGATAAACTTGGGAGACAAGGAGAAGCAAGTTTAAACTCGCCTAGACTGAATTTGAATGTTAGGAGACTGTTGCAAGTCTGGACAAGAAGTGGAATGTCGGCCAGAATTAAAAACAATAAAGATCACATGTTCACTTAAGGAGTGAGACAATCCAAACCTGTCACTTTCTCTGCCCAGACCTTGTGAAGACCACCATTGTTTATTCTTATTCTTCTTGTCTTGTTTTGTCTTTAAATATACATTGTATGGATCCCAAATTAAGCAAGGAATATCATTCCTCTTTATTCTAATTTCGTGGCTCTCTCTCCTCACTCTCTCACGAATTCTCTCCTTCTTCTCTCTAGTTCTTCCTGTTTTTCAACTTCCTCACAAAACCAGACACTAAACCTACTTATTCTAACATGGTATCAGAGCAAAAACGCTCTTGAAACCTCTCTTTACTTCCGCAAAGCATTCTACTCTAATCTCTGTTCGAATTTCTTCAAGTCTCACCCTATTACCCAGCGGTTAATAGCAAGGGAAGATGGAGAATACCAAGTTCGTGACCATTCCTGTGACTCTGAAGGGGATGAACTATCTTCTGTGGTCCAGATTGGTGAAAACTACCCTTGGAGGAAGAGGTTTATGGAGCCATGTCTCAACTGGAGAAGCTCCAAAACAGACCATCCAAGGAGAGGATGGAAAGGAGAAAGTCGTGGTGGATGAAGGCAAATGGGCTCAAGAGGACTCCATGGTGCTTTCTCTCATCCAAAACTCTCTAGATCCAGCTATTTTGGAAGCTTATTCATACTGTGAAAGATCCAAAGACTTATGGGAAACTCTCTACAGGTTTTATGGAAACCTTTCCAACCTTACTCAAGTTTTTGAAGTTAAGAAGGCCATTAACTCTCTCAGTCAAGAAGATATGGACTTTACAGCTCACTTTGGCAAGTTTAGGTCTCTTTGGGCCGAGTTAGAGATGCTCAGACCACACACAGTCGACCCAACAACTCTAAATGAGAGGCGCGAGCAGGATAAGGTATTTGGGTTGCTCCTGACCCTCAGCCCAACCTACAACGACCTGATTAAACATATACTAAGAGCTGACAAGTTACCAACCCTGGATGAAGTCTGTGCCCAGATACAGAAGGAGCAAGGATCCCTTGGCCTGTTTGGAGGCAAAGGTGAGCTAGTCATGAGCAATCAAGCTGAAGGACCAGTAGCAAACAAGGGGGTTTACAAACATGATGATAGGAAGGTCTTGATTTGTGACCACTGCAAGAGGAAGGACCACATGAAGGATAAGTGCTGGATACTTCATCCTCATTTGAAACCCAACAAGTTCAAGGAGCCAAGGAGTCAATACCAGGATGCTAGAGCTCATTTCTCAAATGATGGAGCTGAACCAGTGACTCCCTCTGGATGCTCCTCGAGGTGCTCTAACTCTACTGCTTATGAAATGACTAAGACTCTTGATCAGAGAAATGCTCTAAGTGAACCATATAGATCTTATGCTGCTACTAGTATGTCGACTAAAACTTTTGTTGTTGATTCTGGTGCTTCTCATCATATGATAAGTGACACCAGTCTTATAAAGGATATAGAACCTGCTTATGGTCATGTTATGATTGCAAATGGTGATAGAGTAGCTATAAAAGGAATTGGAACCCTGAACATATTTGATAAAGACTCTAGAGCTTTCTATATGCCTGAGTTTACTTCTAATCTCTTATTGGTCAAGAAATGTACTAATGATCGTCAGTGCAATGTTATCTTTAGTCCTAATGATGTGAAGTTTCAGGATATTGAGAGCAGTAAGTTGATTGGGAAAGGAGTAACCAAGGGAGACCTTTATATGCTTGAAGACCTTACTCCTATTTCCACTTCTAGTTACTCGTTTAGTTCTGTTTCAGCTTCAAATAATGATGCTTTGTGGCACGCTAGATTAGTTCATCCCCATGTTAGGGCTCTTAGTTTGATGTTACCCGGTGTCATGGTTAGAAATAATGAGTGTGAAGCATGAATTTTGGGTAAACATTGTAAGACAGTCTTTAAGAAATCAAATACTATCTATGAGAAGTGTTTTGATCTTGTTCATTCTGATGTGTGGACTGCTCCTTGCTTATCTAAAGAGAATTATAAGTACTATGTGACATTCATTGATGAGAAATCTAAATACACCTGGGTAACACTCATTAAAACTAAAGATAGGGTGCTTGATGCAATTAAAAAATTTCAGACTCATGTTGCTAACCATTATAATGTCAAGATTAAGATTTTCAGATCAGATAATGGTGGGGAATACATGGGTCATGCGTTCAAAGATCATCTAGCTCAACATGGGATCCTACATCAAATGAGCTGTCCTTACACTCCACAACAAAATGGAGTGGCTGAAAGGAAGAACAGGCACCTAATGGAAGTAGCAAGGTCGATGATGTTCCAAACCAATGATCCAAAAAGGTTCTGGAGTGATGCTGTGATGACTGCTTGCTATCTTATTAACCGGACACCAACCAGAGTCTTAGAGGATCAATCTCCATTTGAAGTCCTGAACAAGGTCAAGCCCTCGTTGGATCATCTAAGAGTGTTTGGGTTCTTGTGCTACGTGCTGGTGCCCGGAGAAATGAGGAACAAGTTGGAACCTAGGAGTACTAAAGCCATGTTCATCGGCTACTCCAGTAGTCAAAAGGGATTCAAATGCTTTGATACCTCAACAAGGAAGCTGTTAGTATCTCGGGATGTCAAATTTCTTGAGTCAAGGGGATACTATGAAGAGAAGAGCTGGTAAGATCTTAAGGATCTAGCTCCACCATCTGATAAGGCCGAAAGCCTTAGGATGATCATGGAAGGACTTGGGATTAATCTGACCCTAGATCAGCAAAGGGTACCGGAACCACAAGAAGCTGAAGAACCATCCGACCTTGATCATGAGGGGGGAAATGAACCAGGAGATAATGATATAGAGGACGAGAACACTGGAAGTCCTGGAATTCATGATCAAGGTGTAAGGGAACATGAGCAAGCAAATGAGGGACCTGGACCAGAAGACCAAGATGAGCATGAAGAAGCAGTTGAGGAAGTTCAAGCTTTATTAAGGAGAAGCACTAGAGTGAGATGACATCCATCTAATTGGGTGAATACTAGGGTCTACTATAATGCTCAAGCTGTTGCTCACCCTAGTCAAGCTGTCTGCTCTTTTGCCGAGTTTCCTAAGGAGCATTGTGCTTTCATTATTAGTTTGGATGAGAGTAAGGTTCAACGGTCTTATGAGGAAGCTATGGAGGATAAAGAATGGAAGAAGTCAGTAAGGGATGAAGCAGGTGCTATGATCAAGAATGAGACTTGGTATGAGAGTGAGTTGCCAAAAAGGATGAAGGCTGTTACCAGTAGATGGATCTTCACCATCAATGATGCGTCCCTAGGATGCTCTTTGGTTGAATGGGAGGATAGATCCTTGCAAGAACGAATCAGAGACTCAAGTTCTTCAAGGTTTTTGGGATGATTGGTGACACAAGAGGGATGAGAAGACTCTTGATTCTCCTAGATGATTAGCTCGGATATGACGCAATAAGTAAACACCCTTAGAACTCCGGATACAACACACCAGAGAAATCCGACACACTTTCTAGAGAGAGAGCCGTCAAGAGAGAAAAGAACTCGTTGATTAAAGATTGCTTGAGCACAATAGGGTTAGGGAAAACCCTTAAATAAAAGAAACCAGAGAACATGCTCTCTAGGGTTTCGAAAATAAGTAAAAATGAAAACTATAGTTTAAACATAACATAAGCTTAAAATGTAAATACTTCTACTAGTCTTGGGCCGAGATAGAGCCTAAGTGATTTGTAAGATAAGTCGTGGCCTCGTTTAAAAACTTCCTCCGGAAAATCTCGTGGGACAAAACCAAAAGCAAGGAAAAGAGCACACACCAAATGTCTTGCCTAGACACTAACTCAGCTTGATGTAGAGATGGCTTGAATAGTGTTCAAGACATCTCGGATCAAACCTTGTCCAAGAACTTCTTCTTGTTGTGGCTGTGAAGTGAGTAATCCTACAACAGTCTCCTTAAGTTTTTAACTCTAGAACGAGTCATAGGACCTTATGGAATGGTTAGAGCATCATCACCAGGCTGCTGGTGCAATGTGGCATCATGTGACTCATCTAGACTCTCCTTTTTCTCCTTAGTGATCCGGTCCATGATCACATCATCCCCTCCCTCTTGAAAAGGATTTGTCCTCAAATCTGGTTCATCAACAGCAAAAGGAGCCAAGTCAGTGACATTGAAGCTATTTGATACATCATACTTACCTTGGAGATCAAGTTTATAGGCATTGTCATTGATCTTGTGGATGATCTCTAAGGGTACATCAACCCTTGGCACCAGCTTGGAATTCCTCTCATTGGGAAACCTACCCTTCCTTAGGTGAAGCCAAACTTGGTCACCGACTTCAAAGACCCTCACACGCCTTCCCTTGTTGGCTTGCTTCTCATAGAGGCTTGGTTTTCTGCTGAATGTTTTGTCTAGCCTTCTCATGGATTTGTTGGACCATCTCAGCTTTCTTCTTACCGTCCAAACTAACCCTTTCACACTCAGGTAAAGGCATTAGATCCAAAGGAGAGGTGGGATTGAACCCATAAACAATTTCAAATGGAGAATATTTAGAAGCAGAATGCATGGCATGATTGTATGCAAATTCATAGTGTGGTAAGTATTCTTCCCAAGTTTTCAAGTTCTTTCTAATGAATGCACGCTGGAGTGTTCCTAGAGTTATATTAACTACCTCAGTTTGTCCATCAGTTTGTGGATGACATGTAGTAGAAAACAACAACTTAGTGCCTAGCTTAGACCAAAGAGTCTTCCAAAAGTAACTAAAAAACTTAGTGTCCCTATCAGAAACTATAGTCCTAGGCATGCCATGTAAACGAACAACCTCTTTAAAGAACAAGTTAGCAATATGCAACGCATCATCAGTCTTATGACATGCTATGAAATGTGCCATCTTAGAGAACCTATCAACAACAACAAAGATTGAGTCCTTTCCGGTTCTAGTCCTAGGCAATCCAACAATAAAGTCCATGGAAATGTCATTCCAAGGATGGTGTGGAATGGGTAAAGGAGTATACAAACCCTGGGATTGGACTTGGGACTTGGCATGCTTGCAAGTAGCACACCTCCCACAGATTCTCTCCACATCTCTCTTCATGTGCGGCCAATAGAAGTGATCCTGCAAAACTTCTAGGGTCTTGGCAATCCCAAAGTGTCCCATTAGACTGCCCCCATGGGATTCCCTGACAAAGAGATCTCTCAAAGAACAATTAGGCACACACAATCTGTTATCATAGAACAAGAAACCTTCTTGTCTAAAGTAGTGTCCTGCAGAAAACTTCTCACAAAATGCATAAGCTTCCTTGAAATCAAGGTCAGTATCATACATATCTTTAATCTGCTCAAACCCAAGTAACTTAGCATCTAGAGTGGTCAAGAGAACATCCCTCCGAGATAGTGCATCAGCAACTATGTTCTCCTTACCTTGTTTATACTTCATCACGTATGGGAAGGTCTCAATGAACTCAACCCATATTGCGTGTCTCTTACTGAGCTTACTCTGCCCTTTTAGATACTTTAGGGACTCATGATCAGTGTGGATGACAAACTCCTTGGGCCATAGGTAATGCTGCCATGTTTGCAAGGCTCTCACCAAGGCATAGAGTTCTTTGTCATAGGTTGCATAGTTGAGAGTGGCTTCTCCAAGCTTCTCACTGAAGTAGGCAATGGGTTTCCTATCCTGCATCAACACAGCACCAATTCCAATTCCTAAAGCATCACATTCTATTTCAAAAGTTTTTGTAAATTCAGGAAGCATAAGAAGAGGTGATTGAGTAAGCTTCTCTTTTAGGCTTTGGAAAGCCTTCTCTTGTGCTTCTCCCCACTTGAATCTGACATCTTTCTTTAACACTTCAGTTAAGGGAGCTGCAATGGTGCTAAAGTCTCTCAAAAATCTCCTATAGAACCCAGCAAGCCCATGGAAACCTCTCACCTCTCCTACTGAGGTTGGGCTCGGCCAGTCCTTGATGGCTTTGATCTTTTCTTCATCCACCTTAACTCCATCTGCACTCACAACAAAGCCTAGAAAAACCAAGTTATCCGTGCAAAAAGTGCACTTCTTCAAGTTGGCAAAGAGTTTCTCATTTCTCAACACATTTAGGAAAGCCCTAAGATGTTCTATATGATCCTGTAAAGTCTTGCTATATACTAAGATGTCATCAAAATACACAACAACAAAAATGCCTATGAATGATCTAAGAACATGATTCATTAACCTCATGAATGTACTAGGTGCATTTGTCAATCCAAATGGCATAACTAACCACTCATAAAAACCATGCTTAGTTTTAAATGCAGTCTTCCACTCCTCTCCTTCTTTCATCCTAATCTGATGATAACCACTTTTCAAATCTATCTTAGAGAAGATGCAAGAACCATGTAATTCATTATGCATATCATCTAATCTAGGTATAGGGTGGCGATGCTTCACTGTGATGTTGTTGATTGATCTACAATCAACACATGTACGCCATGTACCATCCTTCTTAGGCACTAGGAGCACTGGTACAGCACATGGGCTCAAACTCTCTCGGATATAACCCTTCTCCATGAGTGCCTCTACTTGTCTTTGCAACTCCTTGGTCTCAACCGGGTTGGTTCTATATGCTGGTCGGTCTGGAAGTGTAGATCCTGGAACAAAGTCTATCTGGTGCTCAATCCCTCGCAAAGGAGGTAACCCAATAGGATTGTCCTCTGGAAATACATCTTGGAGCTCCTGCAAAAGAGAAACCATTTCACTCGGATACACCGGTGTAGAATCTGTTAAGTTCAAAAGAGTTTCTATAAACACAATTAAGATAGCTGATTGTTTAGAGTATAGAGTCCTTTTGATATTACCCATGTTTGCATAGAAGTTTGGCTGCTTAGTTCCAGCCGGTTTAAGATCAATCTTCTTCTTCTTTTGGAGTTGAATCTGATCATGTTGAACTTCCTTAGGTGTCAAGGGAACCAGGACAGTCTTGCGACCCTTGAACTCAAAGGAGTGCTTGTTGGTGAAGCCATCATGGTTAAATCGACGATCAGATTGCCAAGGTCTCCCAAGAAGTATGTATTGACATGAAGGCATGAAGATATGAATGACAATACAATTAGAAGAAGAATGAAGCAAATGGGGGTAACATGTATTACAAGGCTGTCCGTACAACCTAACTTGCAGTGCATGGTTGTCCGTACAAGACCTAACTTGGCGTGCAAGGAAAGACAAAGGGATGAGAGGATCAGTAACTAAGTTACCTTAACCAGAAGAAGCTAACCAGACTTGCCTAAACCTTTAGGGACGTTGAAGAACCAGAAGGGAGGCAGAAGTCACATGCTGAGTTAAGGATTTGAATTTGAATCCTTGGGACCATTTAGGTCAGGTCACTATCAAGCCCTGGCGAGCTGCACCATTCTGTCTTCTTCTGGAGTATTTGTTTATTATTCTTCTTGTCCTGGTGTGTCCAGATTAAGCTTATTTATATGTTTGTATTGTTACCAAACAAAGCAAGGAAAATTATTCCTCATTAATCTATTCTTTCAGTTCTCTCTCTCTCTCCTTATTCTCTCTCGAATTCTCTCCTCTCTCTCTCTAGTTCTTCCTGTTCTTCATCTCCTTCACTAAACCAGATACTAAATCCACTTATTCTAACATGGTATCAGAGCTAAAACACTCTTGAAACCTTTCTCTACTTCCGCAAAGCACTCTACTCTAATCTCTGTTCGAATTTCTTCAAGTCTCACTCTATTACCTAGCGGCTAATAGCAAGAGAAGATGGAGAATACCAAGTTCGTGACCATTCTTGTGACTCTGAAGGGGATGAACTATCTTCTATGGTCCAGATTGGTGAAAACTGCCCTTGGAGGAAGAGGTTTATGGAGCCATGTCTCAACTGGAGATGCTCCAAAACAGACCATCCAAGGAGAGGATGGAAAGGAGATAGTCGTGGTGGATGAAGGCAAATGGGCTCAAGAGGACTCCATGGTGCTTTCTCTCATCCAAAACTCCCTAGATCCAGCTATTTTGGAAGCTTATTCATACTGTGAAAGCTCCAAAGACTTATGGGAAACTTTACAAGTTTTATGGAAACCTTTCCAACCTTACTCGAGTTTTTGAAGTTAAAAGGGTCATTAACTCTCTCAGTCAAGAAGATATGGACTTTACAGCTCATTTTGGCAAGTTTAGATATCTATAGGCTGAGTTGGAGATGCTCAGGCCACACACTGTCGACCCAGCAGCTCTTAATGAGAGGCGCAAGCAGGATAAAGTCTTTGGGTTACTCCTCACCCTCAGCCCAACCTACAACGACCTGATTAAAAATATCCTAAGAGCTGACAAGTTACCAAGCCTGGAAGAAGTTTGTGCCCATATACAGAAGGAGCAAGGATCCCTTGGCCTTTTTGGAGGCAAAGGTGAGCTAGTCATGAACAATCAAGCTGAAGGACTAGTAGCAAAGAACGTGGTTTACAAACATGATGATAGGAAGGTCTTGATTTGTGACCACTGCAAGAGGAAGGGCCACATGAAGGATAAGTGCTGGATACTTCATCCTAATTTGAAACCCAACAAGTTCAAGGAGCCAAGGAGTCAATACCAGGATGCTAGAGATCATTTCTCAAATGATGGAGTTGAACCAGTGACTCCCTCTGGATACTCCTCAAGGTGCTCTGACCTGGAGGCCCTCATCAAGGCTTTAAAAGAAAACTCTGGTATCCCTAAAACCCTTGGTATCTCACTTAATGCATCTTATAATGTTGGCACTGCCTTGAATGGAATTGATAATACTAGACCACTAGTAATAGATTAAGGTGCATCACATCATATGATTAGTGATTCTAACTTGATTACTAATATAAAACCAACTCTAGGCCGTGTCATGATAACTAATGGTGATAAGGTACAAATAAAAGGTATAGGCGAATTGAAATTGTTTGATAAAGTGTCTAAGGCCTTCTATATGCCAACCTTTGCATCAAACCTCTTGTCTGTTAGAAAGGCCACCACTGATTTGAATTGTCATATTACATTCACACCTAATGAAGGGTATTTTCAGGATATTGAGACCAGTAAGTTGCTGGGAAAAGGTGGAACCAAGGGAGATTTGTGTTGACATGAAGCAATAACAAGGTTGAGGCAATAAGGAACAAAAGAGAGACAAATTCAAGTGAGCTTAGGATGCAAGTTTGTCCGTAAAACTTGACCTACAAGTCTGTCCGTACAGCTTTCCCTAAGATTGTCTTGGAAGGCAAGTAATGGAATGGGACGAGTTTAAATATCTTCTCTGGTCTCCTTAAGCTCTGGAATAATATAAACAAGTGTAGGCAACTTGCTGGAGCTGTTGGAGCTTTGTGACAAACCAAAGTCACATGCTCTGCCAAGGAAGAAAGAAACAAAGAAGCTGTCCCTTTCTGTCCAGCTGAGTGTGCCCTGCACGTCCAGAGCATCTTCAGAAGACCAATTGTTTATCCATTCTTTATTGTCTGTCTTACTCTATTTAAAGTATCCTTTGTAACCTAAATCATGCAAGAAATACAATTTTCTTCTTCTTCTTTTCTTGGTCTCTCTCTCTCACGAATCCTCTCTTCTCTCTCTTCTCTCTCTTCAATTGTTCTTCATTTTCTCCAGTGTTCTTCACGAAACCAAGCTAAAATCTTCTCATTTTATCATGGTATCAGGGCAACAAAGCTCTTGAATATATTCTTTACTTCCGCAAAGCTTTATACTCTGTTCTTGTTGCATTTTTCTTCAAGATTCACTCTTTGTTCTTCTGGGTTTAAGTGAGTGAAAGATGGAGAACAACAAGTCTGTTACTATACCTGCGACACTAAAGGGGATTAACTACCTCTTGTTGTCCAGATTGGTGAAAACTGTCCCTGGAGGAAGAGGATTATGGAGTCATGTCTCCACTGGAGCAGCTCCAAAGCAGATCGTCCAAGGAGAAGATGGAAAGGAGATAGTGGTGGTTGATGAAGAAAAATGGGTGCAAGAAGATCAGATGGTGCTCTCTCTCATCCAAAGTTCTCTGGAACCAGCTATCTTGGAGTCTTATTCATACTGTGAGACTGCCAAAGAACTATGGAAAATTCTCTATAAGGTTTATGGAAATGCTTCCAACCTTAGTAGAGTGTTTGAAGTTAAAAGAGCCATTAATGCTCTCAGTCAAGCAGACATGGAGTTTCAAACTCACTTTGGCAAGTTCAGATCCTTGTGGGCAGAACTGGAGATGCTCAGACCACACTCTGTTGATCCTTTTACTCTGAATACTAGGCATGAAGAAGATAAGGTCTTTGGGTTGCTGCTGACTATCAACCCAACCTATAATGACCTCATCAAGCATATACTGAGAGCTGACAAGTTACCTACCCTTGATGAGGTTTGTGCGCAAATTCAGAAGGAGGAAGGGTCACTGGGGTTGTTTGGAAGCAAGGGAGAACCAGTTATGATCCATCAAGCTGAAGTAGTGGCAAACAAGGGGGTGTACAAGCAAGATGATAGGAAGGTCTTGATCTGTGACCATTGCAAGAAGAAAGGTCACCTGAAGGACAAGTGCTGGATCCTTCATCCTCACCTAAAGCCAAACAAGTTCAAGGAGCCACGACCTCAGTTCATGGATGCTAGAGCTCACTTCTCAAATGATGGAGTTGAACCTGCCACTTTGAGCTCAGTCTCCTCCAATGCTGGTATGGGAAGATCCATGGTGTCTACATCAACCTACCCCACTGAAAGGAACCATCAAGATGAGTCCATCAAGAGGTCTGACTTAGATGCTCTCATCAAGGCCTTGAAAGAACACTCTGGTAACCCTAGAACTCTTGGTATCTCACTAAATGCTTCTCACATTACTGGTAGTTCAATGAATGCTCTAAAAGATGCTAGACCATTAGTTATAGATTCTGGTGCTTCTCATCATATGATTAGTGACTTAAGTTTGATTACTAATGTAGAACCTGGCTTAGGTAATGTGATGATAGCAAATGGTGATAAAATTCCAATAAGAGGAGTAGGTGATTTGAAACTGTTTGACAAAGTTTCTAAGGCATTCTACATGCCCACTTTTGCTTCAAACTTACTGTCTGTTAAGAAAGTCACTAATGACTTGAAGTGTCATGTTACCTTCACTCCTAATGATGTCTATTTTTAGGATGTTGAATCTAGTAAGTTGCTAGGCAAAGGTGTGACCAAGGGGGACTTGTACCTGCTTGAGGACACTCGCCAGCCTCTGATTTATCTTGTGCTTTTAATTCCTTTTTCTGAATTCCCTAAAGATGTTTTGTGGCATGCTAGACTAGGACATCCTCACTCTCATGCCTTGAACATTCTGCTGCCTAGTGTTTCTTTTAAAAGTGATTGTGAGGCTTGTATTCTAGGAAAACATTGTAGAAGTGTGTTTCCTAAATCAATGACCATCTATGATAATTGATTTGATTTAATCCATTCTGATGTGTGGACTGCACCATGTGTTTCTCGAGATCAACATAGATATTTTGGGAATTTTATAGATGAAAAATCTAAGTACACATGGATCACTTTGTTGCAATCAAAGGATAGGGTGCTAGAAGCATTTAAAAACTTCCAGAGCTATATCACTAACCATTTCAATGTTAAGATCAAAATTCTTAGACCAGATAATGGTGGTGAATACACTAGCACAACCTTCAAACAACATCTAGCTTCCCATGGAATCATTCACCAAACCAGTTGCCCCTACACGCCCCAACAAAATGGTGTGGCAGAAAGAAAGAACAGACACCTAATGGAGGTGGCCAGGAGCATGATTATTGAGATGAAGAAATAAATAAGAGAGGGGCATTGACCTAAACAAGAGCAAGAAGATGGTTCAGATATTTATATGAAGAACCAAAGAGAAGAAGATATATTGATCAGAAGAAACTCAGAGACTTGAAGAACAAGGCATTCCATACAAACTTGGGTCTCAAGGCATCAGCAGCAAACCTAACTTGTCTTGGAGGAAAAGACAAGCCCAACTCGCCTATATTGATCACAGAAGAGGAGAAGACCGTTGGGGGCATTATATGGGCGAGTTTGAATCAGCAAGTGGGAGAGTCACATGTTCTGAATAAGAATGGAGCTGTTAGGTGCTGTCACTTTCACCTAGGACAGAAGCAGCATTGTTTATTCTTTCCTCTTCGTTTATTCTTTATGTCACTATCTTCTCTCTCTCTCTCTGATTTCTCTATATAACAATGTAACTGGCAAGATGAATAAACCAAGGAGAAAAATCTCCCTTCTCTCTCTTAATCTCCAAATTCGTCACTCTCTTTCTCCTCTCTCTCTAAAGTGTGCAGAAACTAACTCTCTTGTTCTTACTTTGTTCTTCATTGTTCTTCACCCATATCTCACATAAACTCAACCATTATCCTCATATTTTCACAATTCTAACATGGTATCAGAGCTTTAAGCTCCTAAACTCTTTAGATTAACCATTCTGTTCTTCCATTTACTCTGTTTTCCATACTATGTTTTCTCTTTTACACTCTTATCTACTTTGTTTCTCTTCATTCTATTATTAGAGTATCTTCATTAGAGCATCTAAGCTTCTCAGATCTCTGGTTATACAAAACTCTCATTCTTTTCTGTTTTTTTTTTAAATTTATGTGTTCTTCATCTTTACCCACTGGACAAAAGCTTTATCCATTGGGTAAAAGAAAGTCTACCATGGAAATAGAAAGTAGAAGCTTGATTCCAGTAACCCTTGAGGGTACTAACTACTTACTTTGGTCAAGAGTGGCCAGAGTTACCTTGGAAGTCATGGACTTTGGGACAGCCATATCATGAAGGCTGAAGCTTCAAAGAGGATGACTCAAGAGGATGGTCAGGTTAATTTCGTGAGGAATGAAGACAAGTGGGTCAGAGAGGACCAACAAGCACTTGGGATCATCCACAACTCTCTCTCAAAATCAATTTTGGAGGCTTACTCACACTGTGAAACCGCCAAGGATCTATGGGAGAGTCTGCAAAATGTTTATGGTAATCTCTCCAACCTGAGTCATGTGTTTGAAGTCAAGAGGATTATCAACAACCTAAGCCAGGAGGAAGTGGAGTTCAATCAATATTTTGGCAAGTTCAGAAGCTTATGGGCAGAGCTGGATGTGCTTAGACCTTTCTCCTTAGATCCAGAGGTCATAAGGGAAAGATATGAACAAGACAAGGTGTTCAGTCTTCTCTTGAATCTCAATCCATCTTACAACAAACTTATAAAGCATATCATAAGAGAATCCAAGTTTCCAAACCTAGAGGAGGGTGTTCTCTGGTCCAAAGAGAACAAGGAGCTCACAACATTTTTAAGGAAGAGAAGAAAATGGTTCATCATAGAAAGGATATGCATAAGAAGAAGGAGAGGACGTGGCTGGTATATGGAGGCAATAGAAGAAAGCAGAAGCTAGACCATAAAAGAACCAAGCTCTGTAATCTGAAAATCAAACCTGATGCAAACAAGCTAAAGGAAGATGAGCAAGAAGTCTTGAAAGGAAAATCCATGTATTTTGCTTTCATAAGTGAATCTATTGGAGAAAAAGATTGGAACAAAGATATGCATATGAAGAAGGACAGGACGTGGCTGGTATTTGGAGGCAATAGAAATAAGCAGAAGCTAGACCATAAAAGAACCAAGCTCAGTAATATCAAAATCAAACCTGATGTCAACAAGCTAAAGAAAGATGAGCAAGAAGTCTTGAAAGGAAAATCCATGTATTCTGCTTTCATGAGTGAATCTATTGGAGGAAAAGATTGGAACAAGACAGTGATTAATGATGGTCCCATCAAGATGAGTGATATAGAGCCACTGATCAAAGCAGACAAAGCCATTATCTCCTCTAGAAAGTCTGGTACACATTCCCTTATCTCTAAGCCAATCATAATAGATTCAGGAGCTAGTCATCATATGATTAGTGATAAGAATCTTATTAGTGATGTTAGGCCTGCCTTAGGGAATGTAATAATCGCCAATGGAGATAAGGTGAAGATAGAAGGAATAGGGAACCTTAAGTTATTTGATAGAGAATCCACTACCTTCTATATGCCTAGTTTTGCTTCTAATCTTCTCTCTGTAAAAAAGGCCACAGTTGACATGAATTGTCAGGTGATTTTTAGGCCTAATGATGTTGAGTTTCAGGACCTTAAGACAGGGAAGGTGATTGGTGAAGGAAACAGTCAGGGTGGTTTATACCAACTCCAAAAGATTAAGCCTTCTAAACTCTCTACTTCTTCTCATTTATGCATGATTAGTAACTCATCTGTGTGTGATAGCACTACTTGGCATGCTAGATTAGGCCACCCTCACACTCGTGCATTAGAGATTATAATGCCTGATATGTCATTTAACCACTTAGAATGTGAAGCATGCATCTTAGGAAAGCATTGCAAATCGGTGTTTCCAACATCAGAAACCATTTATGAGAAATGTTTTGACTTAGTTCACTCTGATGTTTGGACCTCTCCTTGCATGTCTAGGGATAACCACAAGTATTTTGTTACTTTTATAGATGAGAAATCAAAGTATACTTGGTTAACCTTGCTTCCTTCTAAGGATCGTGTGTTAGATGCTTTTATGAACTTTCAATCCTATGTCACTAACCATTTTAAACATAATGTGAAGGTACTGAGGTCAGACAATGGAGGAGAGTATACAAGCCATGCTTTCAAGAATCATCTGGCAAAACATGGCATAGTTCAACAAACAAGCTGTCCTTATACTCCTCAGCAAAATGGAGTGGCTGAAAGAAAGAATAGGCATCTGATGGAGGTAGCTAGATCAATGATGTTTCATGCAAATGTCCCTAAGAGATTTTGGAGTGATGCTGTGGTAACAGCATGCTATCTGATCAACCGGATTCCTACCAAGGTGTTGAAGGAAATCTCTCCTTATGAAGTGTTAAACAAAACCAGACCATCCATTAATCACCTCAGAGTGTTTGGATGTGTCTGCTTTGTTTTGATACCAGGAGAGCAAAGGAACAAACTATAAGCAAAGAGCATGAAGTCTATGTTCATAGGATACTCCTCTACACAGAAAGGATACAAGTGCTACAATCCAGAAACAAGAAGAGTACTTGTATCCAGATATGTGAAGTTAATTGAAGGAAAAGGGTTCTATGCTGAGAAGAATTTGGATGAGCTCAAAGATCTCTCTCAAGCATCAGATAAGGCTAATAACCTGCGGATAATTTTGGAAAATCTTGGAATCAGTTTATCAAAGGAAAAAGAGGCAAGAGAAGCTGCTCCTATTCAAGAGACTGAACAAGAGGCTGATGAAGACACTCATCCTGATCCTGAAGGGGGCAATGAACAAGAACCAGAACAGCAACAAGGTTCAGATGCTCATGATCAGGAGAGTGCACAAGATCAAGAGACTGCTCAAGTTCATGAGGGAGAAGATCAGCAAGAGGAACAAGCTCAGGTTCAACCTTTGAGAAGAAGTACAAGGATAAGGAAAGATCCTTCTAACTGGGTGAACACAAGAGTCTACTTCAACAGTCAAGCAGTAGCTCATCCCACTTCAGCAATATGCTCCTTTGCTCATTTTCCATCTTTGCATCAAGCTTTCATTGTTGGTTTAGATTAATCATATATACCAAGATCATATACAGAACCAATGGAGCTTGAGGATTGGAGAAACTCAGTTGGAGATGAGATAAATGCCATGATCATTAATGATACTTGGTATGAAAGTGAACTCCCAAAGGGAAAGAAAGCTGTGTCAAGCAAGTGGGTGTTTACTATCAAGTTTCTACCAAATGGAAAGGTGGAGAGGCACAAAACAAGACTGGTTGCAAAAGGCTTCACTCAGACATATGGAGAGGATTATGTTGATACATTTGCACCAGTAGCGAAACTACATACAATCCGGATCATTCTATCACTTGCAACAAATTTGGAGTGGGAATTATGGCAGATGGATGTCAAGAATGCTTTCCTTCAAGGAGAGCTAGAAGATGAGGTCTACATGCACCCTCCTCCTTGTCTAGAGCACTTGGTCAAGCCTGGAAATGTTCTAAGACTCAAGATGGCAATCTATGGACTGAAGCAATCACCAAGAGCATGATATCACAAGCTGAGTACTACATTAAATGGAAGAGGCTTCAGGAAATCAGTAGCTGATCACACCCTATTCATTCTTCCTGGTCCAAGAGGCATTGTGGTCATCTTGATTTATGTGGATGATATAATCATCACAGGCAGTGACAAAGAGGGCATCCAAGAAACCAAGGTATTCCTCAAATCTATATTTGACATTAAGGATTTAGGTGAACTCAAGTACTTCCTTGGGATTGAAGTACGCCGTTCTAAAGAGGGGCTCTTCTTATCTCAAAGGAAGTACACACTTGATCTTTTAGCTGAGGCAGGAAATCTTGGAGGAAGAACAGCCAAAACTCCTCTTGAAGATGGCTACAAAGTGCTGCGAGAGGGGGAGTTTGAAAAGACTCCATTTGATGATGTCAAGAAGTATAGACGGATGGTTGGGAAACTAATCTATCTGACCATTAGTCGACCAGACATCTGCTTTGCTGTGAACCAAGTCAGTCAACACATGCAGGGGCCTAAAGTACACCATTGGAACATGGTTGAGAGGATCATGAGATACTTAAGGGACGCTCCTGGTCAAGGTGTACGGATGGGGTGAAATGGAAGCACAGACATTGTAGAATATTGTGATGCTGACTGGGCAGGAGATAGGGTTGATAAGAGATCAACTACTGGTTATTGCACATTCATTGGTGGCAACTTGGTTACTTGGAAGAGCAAGAAGCAGAAGGTTGTATCATGTTCTAGTGCTGAGGCGGAGTATAGAGCTATGAGGAAGCTCACCAATGAGTTGATATGGATCAAGGGATTGCTTAGGGATTTCGGGATTATGACTACATCACCAATCACAATGCATTGTGACAATCAAGCTGCTATTCACATTGCCAGCAATTCGGTTTTTCATGAAAGGACCAAACACATTGAAGTAGACTGCCACAAGGTTAGACAAGCTGTGGAGAAGCAAATCATCCTACCTTGTTACACAAGAAGTGAAGACCAGTTAGCTGATATCTTCACCAAAGCAGCAAGCGCCAAAGTCTGTGAGTTCATCCACTCTAAGTTGGGACTCATAGAACTCACTTCTCATTGACTCGCCTAGCATGAAGGTCTCTACTCTTTTTCCTTAGGGTGTTTTTATCCCACTGGGTTTTTCACACTAAGGTTTTAATTAGGGAGATTCTTCATGTGTCCAAGCTTGATCAGTCCCTATGGTCAAGCTTGAGGGGGAGTATTGAAATGAAGAAATAAATAAGAGAGGGGAATGGAACTAAACAAGAGCAAGAAGATGGTTTAGATATTTAGATGAAGAACCAAAGAGAAGAAGATTTATTGATCAGAAGAAACTCAGAGACTTGAAGAACAAGGCATTCCGTACAGACTTGGGTCTCAAGGCATCAGCAGCAAACCTAACTTGTCTTGGAGGAAAAGACAAGCCCAACTCGCCTATATTGATCACAGAAGAGGAGAAGACCGTTGGGGGCTTTATATGGGCGAGTTTGAATCAGCAAGTGGGAGAGTCACATGTTCTGAATAAGAATGGAGCTGTTAGGTGCTGTCACTTTCACCTAGGACAGAAGCAACATTGTTTATTCATTCCTCTTTATTTATTCTTTATGTCACTATCTTCTCTCTCTATCTCTGATTTCTCTATATAACAATGTAACTGGCAAGATGAATAAACCAAGGAGAAAAATCTCCCTTCTCTCTCTTAATCTCCAAATTCATCACTCTCTCTCTCCTCTCTCTCTCTAAAGTGTGCAGAAACTAACTCTCTTATTGTTACTATGTTCTTCATTGTTCTTCACCCAAATCTCAAATAAACTCAACCATTCTCCTCATATTTTCACAATTCTAACAATGATGTTCCACACCAACGTGCCTAAAAGGTTTTGGGGAGATGCAGTGGTCACTGCCACGTACTTAATCAACCGCACACCTACCAAAGTTCTTCATGATGCCACTCAATATGAGGTACTCAACAAAACTAAATCATCCATAGATCATCTTCGCGTGTTTGGGTGTATGTTTTTTGTTTTGGTTCCAGGAGGATTAAGAAGTAAACTAGAAGCTAGAAGCACAAAGGCAATGTTCATTGGATATTCAACACATCAAAAAGGCTACAAATGTTATGTACCAGAGACAAGGACAGTCTTGGTTCCAGGGATGTTAAGTTTATGGAATCAAGAGGCTACTATGAGGAAAAGAGCTGGGATGAGTTCCAAAATCTATCTCAATCTGCCTCTGATAGAGCTAACAACCTGAGATTGATCTTGGAGAGGCTTGGCATCAGTTTGCCAAAGGAATCAGAGAAGGTCAATGAGGCACCAGCTCAAGATGTAGAAGAGGCTGAGGAAGACATTGAAGCCACTCATCCTGATCATGAGGGGTGGCAATGAGAATGGTCAACAACCTGAAGAGAATTCAGGAGCTCATGATCAAAATGAGATACCATCAATGCCAACAGAATCAAAAACTGAGGATCAAACACAAGTAGGAGATCCAAGTGAAGGAAATGAAGCAGAACCTGATCAGATACAGCCTTTGAGAAGGAGTACAAGGATTAAGAAACATGCTTCAAACTGGATCAATACAAGAGTTTACTTCAATGCTGAAGCAGTGGCTCATCCACCAGGTGCAATATGTTCTCTGGCTCAATATCAAGAAGAGCATCAAGTCTACAATGGGGAACTGGATCAGGAATACATTTCAAGATCATATGAAGAAGCTATACAACATGAAGAGTGGAGGAAGTCAGTCGATGATGAAATTAGTGTCATGATCAAGAATGATACATGGTTTGAAACTGAACTCCCCAAAGGCAAGAAAGCTGTCACAAGTCGTCTACTATACACCATCAAGTATCTAGCCAATGGAAAACCAGAAAGGAAGAAAACAAGGCTAGTTGCAAGAGGATTCACTCAAGTGTATGGGGAAGTTTATCTGGATACATTTGCACCAGTGGCCAAGCTACAAACTATAAGGATTCTTTTATCTCTTATTGTCAACCTAGAATGGGATCTATAGCAGATGGATGTGAAGAATGCCTTTCTACAAGGAGAGTTGGACGATGAAGTGTTCATGCGACCACCTCCTGGCCTAGAGAGCATGGTCAAACCAGGAAATGTTTTGAGGTTGAAGAAGGCAATCTATTGCTTAAAGGAATCCCCAAGAGCCTAGTACCATAAGCTGAGCACAACCTTTAATGGAAGAGGCTTTGTGAAATCTGAAGCGGATCACTCTCTTTTCACCCTAACCAGCAAACAAGGTATTGTTGTCATCTTGGTATATGTAGATGATATCATCATCATTGGTAGCAACAAGGAAGGTATCATCTCAACCAAAACCTTTCTTAAAAATTCCTTTGATATTAAAGATTTGGGAGAATTGAAGTACTTCTTAGGGATAGAAATGTGCCGCTCTAAAGAGGGGCTTTTCTTATCCCAAAGGAAGTACACACTTGAAATTTTAAATGAGACAGGAACCCTTGGAACCAGACAGGCTAAGACACCATTAGAAGAAGGGTACAAGGTAATGCGAGAGGGGGAGTTTGAAGACACACCTTTTGAGGATGTCAAGCATTATAGGAGAATGGTGGGAAAGCTCATCTACCTAACAATCACAAGGCCGGACGTGTGCTTTGCTGTGAATCAAGTCAGCCAACACATGCAAGCACCTAAGATTCATCACTGGAACATGGTGGAGAGGATTTTGAGATACTTGAGAGAAGCTCCAGGTCAAGGAGTTTGGATGGCTTGCAACAAAAGCACTGAGGTAGTGGGATATTGTGATGCTGATTGGGCTGGAGATAGAGTTGATAGGAAATCGACCACTGGCTATTGCACCTTCATTGGAGGCAATCTGGTCACATGGAAGAGCAAGCAGCAGAAGGTGGTATCTTGTTCAAGTGCTGAAGCAGAATACAGAGCTTTGAGGAAGCTAACTAGTGAACTCATATGGATCAAGGGACTGTTAAGGGACTTGGGCATAGAGATCATCACACCAATGACAATGCATTGTGACAACCAGGCAGCAATACACATTGCATCTAACTCAGTTTTTGACGAGAGGACAAAGCATATAGAAGTAGACTGCCATAAGGTGAGACAAGCAGTGGAACAGCAAGTGATCCTCCCATGCTACACAAGGAGTGAAGATCAACTAGCTGACATCTTCACCAAGGCAGCTAACAGAAAAGTTTGTGAGTCCATTCATCCCAAGCTTGGACTCATAGACCTCACTTGTCACTGATCCTCTTACCATGAAGTGTTCTACTCTTTTTCCTTTGCTTGGTTTTTATCCCAAGTGGTTTTTTCCTAGTAAAGGTTTTAATGAGGAAATACTTCATGGAATCGAAGCTTGACCAGTTCCTATGGTCAAGCTTGAGGGGGAGTGTTGACATGAAGCAATAACAAGGTTGAGGCAAGAAGGAACAAAAGAGAGGCAAATTTGAGTTAGCTTAGGATGCAAGTTTGTTCGTACAACTTGACCTACAAGTCTGTCTGTACATCTTGCCCTAAGAGTGTCTTGGAAGGCAAGTAAAGGAATGGGACGAGTTTAAATATCTTCTCTGGTCTTCTTAAGCTCTGGAATAATATAAACAAGTGTAGGTAACTTGCTGGAGCTGTTGGAGCTTTGTGACAAACCAAAGTCACATGCTCTGCCAAGGAAGAAAGAAACAAAGAAGCTGTCCCATTATGTCCAGCTGAGTGTGCCCTGCACGTCCAGAGCATCTTCAGAAGACCAAGGAAGAAAAAACAAAGAAGCTGTCCCTTTCTGTCCAGCTGAGTGTGCCCTGCACGTCCAGAGCATCTTCAGAAGACCAATTGTTTATTCATTCTTTATTGTCTGTCTTACTCTATTTAAAGTATCCTTTGTAACCTAAATCATGCAAGAAATACAATTTTCTTCTTCTTCTTTTCTTGGTCTCTCTCTCTCTCTCTCTCACGAATCCTCTCTTCTCTCTCTTCAATTGTTCTTCATTTTCTCCAGTGTTCT